>DWAJ01000135.1:0-46989 GCA_018238005.1 Eurema mandarina | reverse complement strand
GAATGGATTTGAATGAAACTTTACCACAATATAGCTTATACATCAGAATAACACATAGGCTACAATTTTTGAGGATTGTAAGGGAGGAAAGGGAGGATCACAGTTTATATGAAAGTCCACGCGAACGAAGTCGCGGGCAATAGCTAGTAATTTATATTTCGAAGAATGATTCATGTAACTATAGTTCAAGCGATGGATATCTTTCCTTGAAAGGTGTCAGTTACTGATAAAAACTAATTAATTATAAACAACAAGTCAGTATGTAAGCATATTCTTTATTAAATATTGCGTTTTGCGGTTTAAAAATAAAAGTCGTCAATTCAAAATCTTTACTTTAAAACTTTAAACGTTTGACAGCTGCGAAACTTAAGGTCACAGTTATGAATTTCTATTCAACTTTTTTCAAGCCTTTTTTGACAGATAAAATTATTCAATCGTTTTTTGACTGTAAAAAATAGCTTTTGTCCATACCCTAGCTCAAAACTATTTCCATTCCGAATTTTATAAGAATCTGTCCAGTACTTGGAGCCAATTCAATTCATACAAACAAACAAAGTCTTTTCTCTTTATACAATAGTATAGAACTAAAGATAACAGTATAGATAGAATCGTACATTTAACTCGTACAAATTGATGATACCACTCAAAATTTCACAATATCTTATCACTAACAGACTACTTAAAGGGAATTGTTTTTGTATGTTTGCAAACTATAACCGATAAGATTTCTTGTTATTATGACATGTTCTATCATGTTTTCTATTTGACTAGATATAGGTAGCTACAGCTTTTCTGTCTCACCTTAATCACGGAAGAAATATTGTTAAGTCGACACAAAGATTTATTGTATTCAAAAATCGTTTGGGTGCGTTTCCATAAATCACTGGATTAAAAATCGGAAATAGCCGATGGGGTCGGCAATATATTATCGCAAGCTCATCGGCTACAGAAAACAAGAGTTCGGTAAATTGTCTCGAGGCGCCATCTGTTGGCTCTGACAGTAATTTATGGCTCGGAGGACTTTGTACTGACTTTGTTGCCCGGTTATAGTTTCAACGTTTTTATTTTACAGATTAATAAACACTTGCGGATTTGCGTAAAACAATTTGGAGAACATCTTGTACGGAACGTCTTGGAACGTCTTTCAATTTATTTAAGCAAACTGTTTCTGCGTATTAAAAATGTTTTTAGTAGGATAGTTAAATTGCGTTTAACTTAATTGTAACTATTAGCTACTTAAATATCACGTAACGCTTAGAGAGGTGAAGAGGGTTTCAGAAAAAAACACGGGCAATTTCTACAGAAATTGCATTATGTAATATTGAAATGCACCCTTTTTTCGGTTACGTAGATATCAAACCATGTTTGTATGAAAATATCAAAATAGCTGAAGTTGAAATGTTGGTTCCATTTCACCGACAAATTCAACCGTTAAACAGCTTACCTAGGTCTTTTAGTTCGAAATGTTTCTGCTAATAAACTTAGTCATCTAGGTATCACTTTTAATGTTTGATTGTGATATAAAATATGAAGTATTACTATCAGAATATCCAGCATGGCGTAATATAGCATAACCGATAAAAAACGAAGATAATCATATTTAGTTAAATCAAAAAACTTTATATTATATATTTTGTGACTACTGCAACAACGAAGAAAATCATCATTATTATTAGAAACTGAAACTTTTTATTACTGAACCGTAAAACAAACAGTTGGGCCGCAAATTACGTAAGTCGTAAAGGCTGTACAAATAAAATTTATTTATGCTATAAACACGTTCTATGGTATGGAACTTTATCTTGAACAATTTATCGCAAAATGCTTTAAATGAAATAAACAATTTAAAAGATTCTTGAATCATTATCACTATAATCATATGGAATAATAGGCGTTACCCTTCTTGGAGTATTATCGTATTTTTAAGAAATAACATATTCTTATACATACTTATAATTATTTCTTAATTATATCGGGCTCTAGCTCTTAAATATAATATAAAAGTGTAAATTATGATGATATTGCATAATTAAAACAATGTGTAAAAACATATATTTATTGCTAAAACGCAACAACCACACAGACGAGACCTACATAGCATACAAATATATTTAAAGCGAAAAAATCTTGGTTCACTTAAAAACACAAGTTGGTCGGGTCCAAAAATGATCGCAAATCGTGCTCGCTGTAAATTTTTTCGCTTTTGTCATTATAATTTAACGCTTCACATACTCGGCAATAATGAAACGATTTCGTTCCAAAATATCCGTGTTCATTTACAATTGTGAAATGATTTCGCCATTTGTGGAATTTAAGCAGATCCTCGTCGTTCTTGCTTATATGAATAATATAATCCGCCAAATCTTCAGGCTTATCAAAATTATCGACATGTAGAAATGAGCTCGGTGGAAGAATTGTTTCGCATTCTTCAACCCTCGGACCCATTATAATGGGGATTGCGCCCTTACTATACGCAAAATGGAATCCTTTTTCTGTTAAATATTCACGACAATGTGAATTTTCAAGGACCAAATAGAATAAATATTGCGTCGTAACATTGCAGTCAGCCCTAAAGTGACCAGGACAGCTGAAAAGATAGGTTATATATATTATTATATCACATAGGTCCAGCTTGTTTCAGAAGCATTTGTGTTTACGGAGTGACATGAAAAATGCAATTATACTTTTTTATCAAGCGTGGCATTAGAAAATAATAGGCCGATTATAATGTTTTGATAACATTGGTAATTAGGTATGGTCGTAAAAGAGTACTAAGTGTAGGCTATACAAACCTATTTTTGTGATCCTTTGAACACTTCCCATAGATATCGAGAGGTAGATGTTTTTTTAGCTCATTTAAGTACTCCATTCGTCGTGACACCCCGCAATTGGACATGAGAACTGAAGCCAGCTTATCACGTCGCTTTTTCTCCCAATATGGGACCAATGAAGCCAATGATTTCATAGATATGTCATTAAGTAATTGCTTCGGTAGAGGAATAGTTCGTCCATAAGGAACAGGCACATCGGAATCTGTCCTACAACATTTTATCAGCTTTAACTTATGATATTACTGTAATGTTTTAATCAAGGTTATCGCTTCTGTATTAGCCAATTTTTTTCCTTTAATTGGGTCTTAGAGGATAGTGATAGATATTGTATACTATTGGATCAATTGAGCTATGGTAACATAGATCCTATTGAAGAAAATTAACAACCTATATTAACACATTGAGAGTAAAGGAAAATGAATGATAAAATACATATTATGTGCAAAGTAAATAAAATAGCTCCCGATACAAATAAACATTATCTCAGCACTTCTATAATAAGCGTAAGCCGGACAGATATGTTCACGTAATATCGGGACCTTAACAACGAACTCCTATTTTACTTGCCAACTCAATTTTCACATATCGGTGATCGCGAACATGTGCCAAATACACAAACGATGAACATAACAATTTGATATTATAGTTTATGAGCCAAAACGTTGTGTTTGACAACGTATAGAGACGAGGAGATAATCTTAATATAATTACTAAGAAACTTAAACAAAAATTAAGTGTTTTTTCATTAAGAGAGTAGCTGTCTGACGGTTTTGTAAGTAAAGGAACTTTCATCAGGACATGATTCCTAAATAACCTATTCAAATTTTCCTCTTGGTGTGTGTTGGTTCCAATAATCGTAAATACTAATCCCTCGAAAAACATTAAATGTAAAAATGCCAAGTCTCTCGATCTAGTCTTTCCATCGTAAAAAGTTTTGAAATGTCATAGTAGCCAAGTCCTATTCAAATTATTTTGTAGTTATAAATCAAAATTTAGTGTATCAATAGTTTCCTTTAGATTATAATTATAGTGACTTGGCAATGTAGTAAATAATAATAAATAATTATAGTGAGGGCAGGATGGTACGGCTGTGCCGCTTTTTGCTCGACTTGGCGGCAGATAAACTGACATTGACGACCTAAATACATACTTTAAAAAGGGTTTTTCTCTACGAACCTGTAAGACATAGACCAATTAAAAACGTTTGCTAAATTTTTTAAGTCAGGCTTGGAAGCGGTTATGGAGAACGTGTTTGGTGGAGCCTCGTCAGTCAGGAAAATCCATCTCTGTGCCTTGGTACGATTTGTAAAATTTGGTATCAAACCCTTTTGCAAGTGAACCACTACAGCGTCTGCAGTCCCGAGATATTTGTCATCGCCTGTATATAAGCAGTTTCCTACACTGCATCCATTTAACGGATCTTCTTCCCTATAAGTTGAAAATTATTAATATAGGTATATTTTTTGTATAAAACTAAAATCAAAAGAAAAACTTTCTAAAGCTATTTCCCGACTCCGTATTAAGCCAATTTGAACCATAATAAACCAACCATAATGTGAATCTTTTGACATCTCACCCTTTAGACGTTACAATGAACCATACAAACAATTATATAAACACACATACTTAAATACTATTAACCATTACCTTTTTTGTGATTCAACGTGTTGGGAAAGTAAAGACCCCAATAAATTGAATTGACATCAGTTATTAAGACAAGAAATTAAGTAAAGAATCGGATATAGAAGGGCCAATTAAAAACCACAAACATGTTCCAGCCAGCTAGCTTAATTAACCCGTGAATGAACATTGTGTCTTCGGTAAACAACGCTTCTTTCAAACATCGGATCTAACAGAAAATTACCAGAATCGATAACGTCCCGATTTGTTGGCAAATCATTTGGGTTACGTCAATTAGAAGATAGGCCATCAAAGCCCCGCAATTTTTTAGAAATCATTTTAATCTCATTGAATTTAATGAATGACATTCTATTTAAAGGCTAATTAATCTAGTTGACTGCTACATAATACAACAAACTCAACATATGACAACATACAAACCATTTTTTACTAAACCTGTTAACATGACGATTCTTCAACCAGTCCCAGTGTTTCCAAATTAAAACAATAAACTTTTTGTCCTTAACATTTCCAATGTCATTGTTTGTATTATAGAATTTAAATAACAACGTGCCTAGGTTGGACGTTCTCCATGACTGTAATAAAAATTATTCGTCGTATTAGTTATATAGAAAAAAAAATCGGTTGCCATCTTTACTAATAGGTATTATAAAGCTGAAGACTTTGTTTGTTTGGACGTACTAATTCCAGGAACTAGTGATTCGAAATGAATAGTTATTTTCGAGTGGGATAGTCCTTTTATAGAGGAAGACTGTATGTTGCAAAAACGGTGTGCGAGTCTTATTCCGCTTTAAATGATCTAAAAACAATTCGACAACACTGTTATAAATCTTTCTTCTAAAATTGACACACTGTAACACTTGCAATGGATTACCATTGCAAGAGTTACAGTTTGTCAACCAATTGCATTAGCAATGTCTTCCTACAAGAAAATAGACTAAAATATAATTTTCGAGAACGCTAATACTTTAAACATACAAGTAGCTGTTGCTCGCTAGTTGGATTCCATCGATTTCTATTTAGTATGAATAAAAACTAAAAAGTTTCTCACAGAACCTCTGTGTAAAATTATTTACCTTTCTTTTATCCACGTAATATCGAACAAGATAATCATGCAGATCTATTGCATTATTTTTCATCACTTCCACAGTTTTCACATTATAAAAATCACTTGTATACACCCCAAATATTAAGGTCACTAGTGCTATTAGAAATAATTTGAAAAATAAACTTTTTTTAACACTTAAACTAAACATAGCCATCTTTTAAATACTACTTTCATAATGGCTAACTTTAAATTGTACGATCAATTTATTTAAGCATCGATTACTGAATTTAATTGAAATATGAATTATTTAATTAGGTAATAACTTAAATGAGCGGATGGTTTTACATGGAACGGTTATCATTCTTGGAAATAATATTCACGTGTGTTTGGTAATTTCGTTCACAACCCGAATGACTATAAACGCACTGCGAACGCAATGGACTATTTTTCGTTTAGATTAAAGATAAAACATTATTATCATCGGCACAGTAACTAGAAATTGTATTATCTGTTATTTTAATGCTCATTGGATTAAAAAAAACGTTAGTAGGAACATAAATCATTATTGAAGCCTAGGTATTAGAGAATGTATTGAAAAAATTAAGGCAACTTAATCTAATCAATTTTTTTATCATTGTGATTGTAGCATCGATCACTATTTTTAAACCAGCCAGATATAACGAAGGCATTTTATTTGATTGTGTATTTTTCAACATATTACGAATATATTATAAGATACACAAATTACAACCAGGGTTACTCAACTATTTGTCTATCGCTCAGCTAACGTGAATAAAACATGTCTCCTTGTGTCTGTTCGATGAGGAGGCTGTTAACCAATTCTGCAAAGTACCTGTGACCTCATCATATAGCAGACACGTGCAGTCTTGCCCCTGGAACTGTATATATACGAGTATGTTAGCAATTCTCCATGTTAAAAAAAGGATTAGGTAAGGTATTCTGTGTTCGTATGCTGCCTAGAAAAAAAAATTCTGCAACAAAAAAAAGTGTTAAATATCACAGCAATTGCACATAATTATTAATCATAAATAAATACATAAATAAGTTAAATTATAGAGAGGTTAGGCCTAGTTATATTAATATATAAAAATGGGGGTCGACGATCACCAGAGTAAAAAACCGTTATTACCTGATTGACTTCATAATATAATAATTAATTACTTAAGCTGTTATAGTTGAATAGCAATAATATATTTAGGTATTTAATAATTTCGAAATACTTTAATCTAACAAAAAACTTACCTACCAAATTAAAAGCCCAGTAGAATTTCATTTTCAAATTCAAATAAAGCCGTTTATACTGTGATGTGTATTTCTTAAAACAATTAACGAAGCGCCTTGACGATGTAATAACTGGGAAAGTTTTCGAAGCAGCTTTATTTTGCCTTCGCTTCCTTAGTGGATTAGCTGCAATGCTTGTTAGCGCTTTCCTTGTTAATGCTACCAAATTTTGCTATACAGATCCTAGACTGTTGCGTATAATTAACTTAAGAAGTTCAATTAAAAAGTTATAATATATGTACTAGCTTTTAGCCGCGGCTTCTCTCCCATGGAATCAATTAAATAGATACCGGAAGTAAAAAGTTGCAGAATTCATTCTGATACCTCCAAGAATATGTGTACAAAATTTCATGGTTCTCGGTCCAGTAGTTACCTAAGCGTTAAAGTGTTACAAATACTTTTTTTATAGTGGGGAAATCCTCATAGTATACCCATGGACCTCGGGGAAGGACCACGGGTTATGTCGGACTTCTACCGACCAAAACCCCACTGTTTACCGTTCTGCCGCAGCGAGTGGGGATACCGGGTACCTTCGCAGACTCTTCCGCGAAATACCCTAGTTTCACATTTATAATCTTAGCAAGGAAGTGAGGATTTTAGGTTTAATTAGTCAAAATAATTTAAGGCTTCTAGGTAACAATATAAGTATCCTCGTATAACGTAGATGTTACAGCCACTATTTTTTCAATTTCATAGATCCCAACTCTGCTGAAGATTTAACAGCTGACTTCAAAAAACTGAAAAAAATAAATATTAAAATTTTAATTTAAAATAAATTATTATTTTTTTTATAAATTAATATATTGAAACAATAAAAAATATAACAGCTTAGATGACTATTGATGTTAAGAGCTATGAGAACTTAATATTATAATTCAAATTCACTCAGTCGGGAAAAAAAATTGTCACATTAACAAAAACCACTCGTCGTCTAAATTAAAGCACCGTTGAGGGTCATTTCGAAACAATTTTCAATGTAAGGCTTATCACGCACTTGGGCTGTAGGCTGTAGGTAACTGGGTATAGGTCGCATCATTTATGTTTAGCGCTGGACGAGAATAGCTGCGCATCGGTAGAATCACGCTCGTAATTGACGTAATGGTGCGAGAAAGACAACACGACTGGGTCAACCAATCAACGCTCGCGCACCCGACGATCACGCGCCCCGCGCTCCGCGCCGTTACCTCAATACCTTATTTTTGACTTCTGCGCAGGTTTCGTTCAGCGCTAAAGATTCGTGACGCGTACTATACTTAGTTGAGCTCTGCAGTTTAAAAGCATTGTACTTTTTGAAAAAGGTATTACTTAAATATATCTAATATTATATTGATTGAGTCCCACGTAAGCCTTTTAGTAATAAGCTAGCTTATAAAATCTTTTAACCAACAATACAAGTAATTGTACTACCTACGTTAGATTTTTTGTGCGATTGTAGTGTATCAGGAGGGCGTCCAGCTCGTCTCACCACTTAAAAGAATAAAAAAATCTAGAAAACAAATCTGACATCACAAAATATTTTATTTGCATGTGTTTTATACGTTAGACACTATTTGTATCCAAATTTGAACCTTCTATGTCTACTAGAAATGCCTTAAAATGATTGGTCTGTTAGTTAAAAGGTTTTAGAACTAGGTAGGTACCTACCTACCTAACTTAAAGTTTTTTTTTCATCGATCAATAATTATTGATGATTGTCTAATACTAATAGTATTAATACTTACCGTTGATATTATACATAATCATCTTTTTGTATTCATTTTAAACCCGAGCTATGATGATCTCATAATGTTAGAACAGCAACAGTAGTTATGCTATCAATGCTTATATTCTACATTTTAGCATAATGTTCATTTTTGCATACTCTTTACTCTATGCTTTAAACAACCTTCTGGAACAAAAAGTAATCATTATAACTTTAAGATTTTTAAACAAAAATATTTTAGTCCTATTATTATTAGGATAACCCATATCGAAATAAAAATCTTAAATAAACAAGCTTTAAAAAAGATTCCGTAGCGTTACTATACCGGTTTTCAAAATTGTCTATGAACGGGTATTACCCAAACACTGCAAGTCATACTTGTCTATGATTAGTTGAAAGTTAAAACCGTACCATAAATCCGAGTATTTTGGTGTTGCAAGGTGTTCCATAATGGAATGTCCTATATTTACGGCTGTTATATTTAAAAGTGGACTACTACTTTTTAAAGATTTATTTTAAATTTTGAAAAGTGGGAAATACACTTATACTCTATTTGACTTTGAAAATATACACGAGTTTTTGGATTATAGTTGATAAAAAAAATGTATTTATCACATTTAGGTATCCATCAAAAGTTTTGATTTTTAGGCTGTAGTCGCTTTAATATATTTAAACGTCCCTAAAAAATAATATAAAAAACCACTTTTAGGTACATCTATTTAATGTATTTTTTCATATTAGAACTGGCAACTTAAAATTTCGAGAAAATAGTGTTATGGTTGA
The DNA here is from genome assembly GCA_018238005.1 of Eurema mandarina. Taxonomy (NCBI): domain Eukaryota; kingdom Metazoa; phylum Arthropoda; class Insecta; order Lepidoptera; family Pieridae; genus Eurema; species Eurema mandarina. The sequence continues at coordinate 37,682 of DWAJ01000135.1, read as the reverse complement.
TTACAAAACGAATCTGGCAACATTTACCTGAAATGAGTAATTGTTTACTTTTGCTGTCAAAGACAACAATGAATAAAAATGAAAACTTGAAATTTTCCTTTTCCGTAACCGGTGCCCTTTGGGCTGTGATAATAAATCTTAGTTCTTACACGTGTTACGGTAAACAGTTATTAGCAAGCTTTACAACTTATTATACTTTTTACAAGCCTTCAGTACCCCAGTTGTGTTTATTATAATTATTAATTAATAATATTGCGTTTATAACTTGCAGAAGCTGATGTAATATTTCAACATTAAATATGAGTAACGGTGAAAGTATGCAAAGTTTAACTGGGGATGAGACACCTCTTACACCTGTACAAATACAACAAGAATACTTTGAAAATGGGCCGGATTGTGATTGGGTCAAGTAAGATAAATGTTATACTAAAAATATACAAAAATAAACACTAACATATTAGATTGACTATTATTTTTATTAATTTTTTTATTAACACTTTATTACAATAATATATTCTCCTAGCAATATATTTTGTATCATAACGTAAAAATATAAAATTTTCAGTAGTATATAAATAAACTTAAGAACTCTCATGCGCTATTTTAATCTAAGGTCCTTAATTTCAGATATGAAAAGCAAAACAGAAAACATCTAAAACAGGTCATAGGATTTGTTTTGTTCGGTAGTCCTAGTTCAGAAGGTGATCTTGCTGAAGAAACCTTAGCCGGCTACACATCCAAGCAAAAGTTGAGAGTCATTGAGGTTTACAATAAAATATGTGAATATAGTAAGTAATTCACTTCAGAATTCAATTCACACGTAATCTTCAGAGTATTATATAGTTTATATAAAAAACTTCACAAAGAAATAAAATATTAGACAATCATCAATAATTATAAGTATGCTAACATTTATTAGTTACATACCTATATATTTAATAATTGAAATATTCCTAATGATTTTACAATTTTATCTATCTATTTCTTTGATTACTTTAAAATACCATATTTATTTATTTATAAAGGCCTTAAAAAATAATTCTGTATGTCTCTATTATAGGTAAATGGTCTTTGAACAATGAAGATATATACTTATCAACATTGCTAATTGTGTCTGCAATGCCTAAGCCTTTGAAATTTTATCAGTTTGCACCTTCAGACTATTGGCTGGACTTACACAATAGGAATGATTTAGATATAATTTGTACCGCTGTGTTTAAGATCCGAAAATGTATTCCTACTTCAGGCGGTGGTAAGTGAGAAATTAATTATGCAACTTATTTAATATTCTTTGCTACATACTATGCATAAGAAACAGTGCTAGTTTTCCAATCAGAACATAGTGCACACAATGCCAAATTATGCTATACCTTAATTAGAATGTGAGTTAATTACTTTTGAGAGTGCTCAATTGTAGGAAGCATTGCTGTAGTTGTAACATTTAAAATTCTACTGCATAATTTGGTGGCTAAGTCTTATTATTTATTTCATCAAAAGATTTGTTATGATGAGTAATATATTATCCAACATTTTGAGATTATGAGAAATTTGTGAGATTACTAACAGTAGTAGAACATATATAGATTCAAGACTTGTTTCTTTACATGTAACTACTTTATATATCCCACTTTGAACTGTTTTCTACAATATTCTCACCCACTGTCGCTTACAACTTTGGTTATGACTTATAAATAATTAAGAAGTTTCAAAAAGAATGTTTTAAATTACTAAATGCTATTTTTAGATTCATTACTTTGTTCAAATAAATTTGATTACCATGAAAAAGGTAATGTAAAATATATACCACATTTAAAGAGGAATTTTTCTGTCAACATATTTATTAGATATGTTGAATGCGGAAGCCCATTTAGTTTAAGTTTTGTTCTTGTGAATCTGCATGGTGCAATTATTATATATATTTATTATAAATATACAGGTAAAATCCCGCACTAGTCTCCATATGCAGTAGTTTACCCCACACCTGACTTGATTATAACAATAATCTATTGAATGAAATATACTATTTTCTCTACTTAGAGTTCTTATATTTACAGCTAAATGTTGTAGCATATTCATAGATGACAATGCAAGAGTATACCAAACATGGGATCAATATTTGTCCACAAATTTATTACCAAAATGTGTAATTGTTGCACCCGAAAATGGAGAATACCAAGGAGTTATTGTTAAGGTATATTGATAAATTATATAATACATGCACACATTAAATATTTCAAAATAAAAACAATTAATAGAATTCATTTGTGCAACAGTGCAATTGTTAAATGATTTTAACTTAAAAATAATTTTACATTTAATTAAAATTGTTTTTTTAAATTCCAGGGGGATGCAGGTGAGGAGTTGCTTGTTAAGCTGTCAGTGACACCATCTCCGGCTTTAGGGCTGACGTCGAGGGTTTTAAGTTCAACGGATACATTAAGCACTGTGGCCACTGTAGGCTCATTGGGAGTTCTGGGAGTGGCTGCTTTCACCCCGGTGGCACCGATCGTGTTGACCGGAGCTGCGGTTGCTACCGTAGCCACTGGACTGTATGGCATATTCCGTTCCTCACTTCATCTGCACGACACTAGAGTGCATGAAAAGGTACCTGTAACAAGTTATATTTAAAAAAAAAATGTAACATCTGTTACGTAGATTGAGTCTTACTCTTAGTTGGCCTATGTCTCATCTACCTTCTTAAATAAAATATATAAAAACTTTACTTATTGTATGTATGATTACTGAAGTGTTATTGCGTACATGTAATAAACTCTTTACATACGTATTTTATTTGCAAATGGTATATACGTGACTATTATATTATTTCTATTGTATAATAATAATCACGTATTCGAGCTTGTAATGTAAGTTATTCTGTAAATAAACTTGTGTACATTCTAAGAAATAATAATTATGAATTTATTAATTATAACATTTTGAAGTGATTTGCATGCACACACACACGCATACGCACACACACTACAAACTACACCTACTTATAGGGCGCGTCATTTATGTTTAGCGCTGGACGAGAATAGCTGCGCATCGGTAGAATCGCGCTCGTAATTGACGTATTGGTGCGAGAAAGACAACACGACTTGGACAACCAATCAACGCTCGCGCACCCGACGTTCACGCGCCCCGCGCCGTTACCTCGATACCTTATTTTTGACTTCTGCGCAGGTTTCGTTCAGCCCTAAAGATTCGTGACGCGTAGTATACATACAGGACGTCCTAGTTAAAGAGGTGGAGCTCAAAATATATATTCCTACTAGTTTCCCGCCACGGCTTCGTACGGGTTTAATTATTTATGGAGTATAATGGTTGGATAGTAACAATTTCTTTATATTATATTTTGATTATATCCCAACGTACGTCAAAATATTTGACAACCGATTTTAATGATCTTTTATTATTGACATTATAATGCTTTAATAAAATATGTAAAACTAAAATACTTTATATTAAAAAAAAACAAATTGCAGAGATAAATTCTGATGTAAGCTATCCTATCTTTAAAGTTGGATCAAACTGCACATGGTGTACAAATTTAGAGTCCATCGCGGACTAACAACGTGACACGTTATTGATATGTAACATATATCTAGATATCAGGGGCCGATATCTTGTTTTATTTTGAGGAACAACAAACCTGTTTTGATCCTTTTATTTTAGATATAACACAACCGTTAGTACATCGTATGCATAGGGCGGTCGGCGACTGACAAACGCATCTTAAACTTGCGAGCTCTGCTTTTTATTCTGTTTTCGAGGCAGGAAGACCGATGACGTCACGCGCTATGCGCGTGTTGTTTACCAATGTATGTAAAATTGAAAGATAAATAAAGATTGTAATTTGTAATGGTGTCGACAGAGCATCAACCCGTTCCGGTCGGCGGAGGCGCGCGGCAGCTGGATCAACGTGGCGGTGTCGGGCGTGGGGCTGTCGGCCGGCGCCGCGTCGTCGCTGCTCGCGCGCTCCGCCGGCGCCGGCGCCGACCTCACCAAGGCAATCATCATTATTTTTAACCGACTTCAAAAAAGGATAGGTTCTCGATTCGTCACGTAGTCGTCGTCGTAATTGACGTATTGAGGCGAGAAAGACAACACGACTGGGACAACCAATCAACGCTCGCGCACCCGACGATCACGCGCCCCGCGCGCCGCGCGGTTACCTCGATACCTTATTTTGACTTCTGCGCAGGTTTCGTTCAGCGCTAAAGATTCGTGACGCGTACTATACCTACTTCAAAATTATAAAATAACTATTAATCATTTCTATAATATAAGCAAATTTATTTTTTGCTTTTTAGTTTGAAGTGAAGAAGGTTTATTTTTTGTTAAAAATTATTTTTTTACTAGCTGGTGCATGCTCCGTCCGCATGGACTATCATATAAACTTTGACGATTGTGCAATGTTAAAGAGCTTAGTACCATTCGTTATTAACATTACTATTTGGTAGGTTTTTTTTCATATATATGTTACTGGCTGTTGCCCGCGACTCAGTCCGCGTGGACTTTCATATATACTTTGAACCACCTTCCCTCCTTTATAATCCTTTTTTCCTAGATTTTTTCATACAAATGTTTTTTACCGCTTTCTCCCATTAGTACCTACATGCCAAATTTCAAGCGTCTAACTTAAGGGGTTTGGATTTTTCATACAAAAGGATTTTCCCCCTAATTCCCGTTCCCATGGGAATTTCGGGAATTCCTTTCTTTGTCCAAATTTCTTCCAAGTTTCAAGTGCCTACGTTTAGCCGTTTAGGCTGTGCGTTGATATGTCAGTCAGTTTCTCCTTTTATATATGTATATAGATTTCATTTAATGCCCATATGTTGCATCAACCCTGTATTTATGATAGGCGACCGAGTAAACTCGTCGGGTAATAAGCTAATAATATCACGACTGCGGCATGGCCTAAATTAGCTAAAAGAGAAAGGATTTTTAACGACAGGCAATAAAAGAGGGAAGAGGACAATAGCCCCCGGGTTCTCCCTCCAATTATTAACCAATTTAAAAATCTATTTTTAATTGTTTTACAAACAAACGTATTAAAAAAATAAAACCATAATTTACGCTGAAGAATTTAAAACAATATTCTTTTAGAACCTTTTATAATATTGAAAATTATTAAGTGGTGTTTATTTCTCACATAGTGATTTATTGTGTATTTTACAGACTAGTAGCCGATTGTTGTTGGCTACAGTGGATACACTACGCTATGCGAACATCCTCACAGGTGGTGTCGGGATATTTAATAGTCTTGTACATTTTTATATAAAAGTAAGTATATAATTAACTAGCTGACCAGTGCCCACTTCGTTGGGCATAATGTTTCGATTTATTATATAGCCTATGACACTTAGCAATAATGTGGCTTTTTATTAATAATTAGAAATAATTATAATAATTACTAAGAATTTTTAAAATCGGTTCAGTAGATCCCGAGATTACCTTACAATTTAACAAACACACGAACTACTTCTACTGGTTTGGCACGGTTATTAAACAAAAAGAAGTCAATAATTATTAAAGATACTTTTAGATTTCAATACAATTCTTGATGAATTTTCTTTTATATTTTAGAGTAAGTCACCTACTTTTACACTTACACCACTAACTAATAGAAATCGCCATTTTTTTTTCATTCATTCATTTATGAAAATAATTTAACTAACACTTTCTATTATTTCAGGCCACGAAACACGGGGAAAGGCCTACGAAACTAGAGCTCTTCCAATTTAGTGTTGCAGTTTTGTTCTTCTATCAAGCTGCTATAACAAATCGTACTGCGGAGAACATTGTTAAGGACGCCCAAGCCAACTCTATCAACGAGTTCAGAACGACACTGAAAAGTAACAGACAAAGGTAAAACTATCTAAACTTATAATCCAATCCAATGGTTTGGGACGAAGTTCCGTATCGCGCGTTGCGTGCGGGGGCTAGACGGAAAAAGTTGGAACGACACTTCTTGCTATAATCTGTGCGGTGTGCGCCTTTGCCTCTCTTTCTCTCTCTCTCTTCCACTTCTCAAGGCGTAAAATCAACTTATAATAAATTTAATCAATATCCATTATATTATGTATGTATATAACATATCTCAGCAATTTTTTTACGGTGGTTCCTCTAATATTAGCTACATTATTTTCAGAAAAGCGTTCGACAAAGCAAGCGCCGAAACGAGAAGAATAAAAGGTACCGTTCATGGCAACACCGAAGTCATAAATTGCGTTAAGAACATAGCTAATAAGGACCAATATTTCTCGGACTTGGTCAGAATAAACAAGGATCTGAATCAGCACAAGGTGAGAGTATCTATGACGGCAGACGGGCGGGTGAACTTGAATGCCGCTCATAGCTTCGAGCCTTCGCAGCTATCCGGTCTGAGCAAGCAGGCCCGCGGCGAACTGTTCTCGACGCTCGGCCCGTCCAACCTGAAGACCCCTAACGTGTCGACCAGGGTCTATCCCTCGGAGACGACAACCCGACCCTTCGACAGGGAAGACGAGAACGATAATGGGAATGGTTTTCAAGTCGGAATTCGACCAGAGGAGGTAATCCGCATCGGAGTGCATTTGGTGCGTCTGAGTACGTCTGGTGCCGAAAACGTGGCGACGCTTCTAGAAAAGTTGAGCGAGGACGTGTACAAGGGGGTTATGACCCTCGCCATGAACATCATATCGCAGCTCGTTCCGGCCGATATCGCTAAGCTGAAACTCCTCAGTCCCCATCAGGACCTCGTCGAACAAGTGGTCACGTTCGTGTTTAATTATCTGAAGCAGGAGATCCCGATGGGCGACCCCTGTCGGGAGAACGATAACGGGATTGTCATCGTTCTAAAAGAATTCTTCCAAAACGGCTGCGTCAAACGAGACACGATAATATTTTTAAAGGACCGTCTCATGGAGTGGGTCTTCGATGAATTGGAGAAACAGAAAGAGAAATATCCTAATAAGAAGCCGATGACTTGCAAAACTTGCGGGGGAGTGAAATATTGTGATTAAGTTTCTACTTTATAGGGCATATGGAGCAGAAATTAGATTTTAGCATATTTACTACATAATCACTTGGAGCTTGGAGGTAATGGGAGCTTATTCAATATTTATATTTATACTAATAATAATTAATTTAATGATAACTTTAATAATATTTATAGGTAGTAAATATATTATATAAATCAAATCGATCGAAATGAAATAATTTTTATATTAATATAAAGGCAATTATTTAGGAACACGCACAGTGTAGGAACACCATTATTATATTCCTATCAAACATATCAAGTTTTATAAATTTTAATTATACATTTATTAATAATCACGCCTTTAAAAAGTTACCGATAGATATATTAGAGATACAAAACTAGTTACGAAATTAGGGGCACTGTGATATTTAGACTTGATATGATTAAGTAACAAATGATATAAAAAATTTGTTCTAAAATTTTATATAAATATTATATATTTTTATAAACGAATAGTTAGCATGTTTACTTTTAAGATTGAAATCGGAAATAAATAACCTGCATCTGAAATAAGTATTTTTTATTGAAAATTCTTGATAATCATACAAAAATTATTGTGCAATTGGTTCTATAACGATGTCTTTCTTGCGTTCATCCGGTGTCAAGGCTGGGTTGTATTCAAAAAATTTCGCTATGAAAAACCTATAACAAAATACGATATTAATTTTACATAATATACAAGATAAGTAACTATAGTTCTCAACAATAACAGGATAATAGGACATGTGCATGAATTTATAACGCCATAGACTGATAGTCCCTTAATAATTGGTCCGTCGTAAATAAATCCAAAACTTTATATATGTAAGTGAAGAAACCACGTTATTATACTCGATGACACGCAACTAGGCCACCGAATTCATAAATGTGTAAAAATTGAAATCTACGAAAAACATACGAATTTGGATGCGATGCGCTGCGGCAACGATCAATGTGAGACAAAATTGTCTTCTTTGCGGCTTCACTTTGCGTGCACATATTGCGGTTTAAGGGCAGTGGCGGAACTAGGTTTGGCGCCAAGGGGGCGTCACATATCGGTCGAATTAAAGCGTGTGACGTGTGTGTTTTGTGTGTATTTCAAAAGAGGGCTCTGATATGGGGAACCGTTGTGGGGTCCGCGGAAGAGTCTGCAAAGGTACCCAGGATCCCCACTCACTACGGCAGAACGATTAACCACTATAAAAAAAGGGAGGGAGTCACATATCAGTCGTGATTCATCACGGCTGACATGTGACTCTGGAAGCTGGACTGAAGGCAGCTGCGATAGTTTCCAGAACAATTTGCATTGGTTCCACAGATCCTCCTAGTAGAGCGGCTAGTGCGGCATCGCTGGCGTCTGAAGCTGTCTCTAGCGCAGCTACATTTGATTTTTCCAATTAAACTAGCTTAGGTCAGCTTACCAAACTAAAATTTCCACGGTAATGAGTAAGCAAGCAGCGATAGTTTGCAGAGCAATTCGCATTGGTTCCACAGAGCCACGTAATAGAGCAGCTAGTACGGCATCGCTGGCATCTGAAGCTGTCTCTAGCGCTGTTACAAGTAATGCCGGCGCCGCTAGCCACCGCGTGCCCCGGCGCCACCAGGACTGCTGTTAACACGTTCTTTTTAATGTAATCGCGCTCATAAGCCCATCTCGTAATTGGAGAAGACCTTTATCTAAAATCTCCCTAGTCTAAAATTTTAATATAGCAACTATCAATCAGAGATTCTTGCCGTCAGAGATTCTTTTCTGTAGAAACTGCCTTTCAAACCGGTGGTAAATATTTTGTAATACCATAAAGATTCAAGTGTTAGGTACGATATGTAGCCTAGTTGAATAAAGATATAAAAAACAATCATTTAACTTGCTAGTAAAGAAATCAAGATAAATTTGAAGTTACCTTTGACATAACAGCAATCAGCAACAAGAGGGAAGTGATGGCGGTTACGAAGGCGCTCAACTTACCGTAACCGATCACTAGACGAATCGTTGGTTTTGTTATACTGCAATTTTAATATAAATTATTCGTTAGTATATCTGTCAACTATCAATATTCGATTTTCAGGATCTTAAACCATTATTTTTTGTCGTTCAGCCATACCCGTAAATCATTGGTTACTTAAAATAAATAGCACAAATTCGTATTTTTTAGGTGAATTCAAGCGATAATCTCCTTAATGATCTTTAAGATATGGAAAAGGAAGGATTACTGATGAAAGTGAATAAAGGAGGGTGAAAAAGGAAAAATGTTTTCCAGTATTCTTTCCTTAGGAGGGTGACAATTCAGTCCAACAGTAAACATTTTGTAATACCATGACTATTCAAAAGTGTTACTAAATGTAGCCTAATTGAATAAAGAAACTTTTGACTTTGACAGTATGGCTCTACCAGCTCAAGAGTTAAACCAGCATAAAAATGTACATAAGTCGTTTCTATTCTCATTATAATGTCTCCATTATTACACGAACACAACCCACCGCCTAGCAAAACTGACGTTGCTGAGTTTCTGAGCTACATCGTCGTCATCGAGTTCCAACTCCACTGGTTGCGAGGCGAACGCGCAAGCAGACATGGAAACACCAAGTAATGCCACCAACAATGCTCGTAACTTCACGCGGACTCCTTCGTTGTTCTCGGCGTTGCTTGAATTTAACTTCAATAAAAGATATGTTAATTTTTTTTATGATCAATAAGCAGCCATTTGACCATGATCACGGCTGATCGTTAACGTGATGCGGCCTAAATGGTGTCATGACTGCTTAAAAGCCTATTCGCCCTAACCTTAAAAGATCCAAGTTGTACTCTCTGGGTAAGACGGAAGCCGAAAGAAGGTTCCATAATATATGTATTACATATCGCCTCTTGTACGAAGTTAGCGAAGCTAAGGCGATTTTGAATAAATTAGAAATAGTTTTTTGTAATGTAGAAATATATTTAGACCTCTAGATTATTTAACATAATAATTAGACATATTAAGTAGCCATTTAAAATTTCATAGTGAAGTGTGATAAAAGGAAACATAAATAAGACAATATTACTAACATTGGCTCGATTTTCGTGTTTCAATCTCAGCTGTTCTATAAGTGCGTTGCTTTCAGTTTCCATATTGTTTACTTAAAACCACGTTGCAGTGGTCTCTATATTACTCCGTTGAACATTTATTGCAAGTCATGGGAATCACAAAATGGGCCATAAAAGCCATTTAAAAAGCAGAAAATAATCACATAGCGAAGAAATGTGCCGGTCGCGGCTTGTCAATCATATTGACGCAGTGTCATCAATTTTTTGTAAGGGTTAATGACACATTATATCGTAAAAAGAGGTACATCATAATAAATATAAAATAAGGTATAAACAATAACTTTTTGATAAAAGTACTATAATATATAGGTAGGATTAATGAAAAATGTATTTCAAATACAAGAAATTAATAAAAATATTAACTCCACTGATGTGCATACATTACAAGTTTGTTGTACTACATTATAAGTTTGTTGTAAATTGGTCAATACACTAAATTTTCTATAAATCACAGATACACAAATATTGCCTAAAAGCACAAAATTCTTGCAACCAATTAAAAGTCATAACGACGATCGCTGTTACTTTATCGCGCAATTTGCCAAATGATTTTATATTCATTTGAGCTAAGAGAACACAAACGTTTACAACCTTTAGCACAACCACAAATATTTGACCAGTGAGATGGGGCAAAAATAATCCTGGATTTTCCTGAAACAAAAAAAAAATCAGTATATTTTGTTTATTTTTTTATTTAACACTAAGAAACCTTAAAACTAAACATATAAAAGTGACTTCCACCTAAATCTAAATTGTCTTACTATTGTTTCTAGCTGCGACCTTTTTAATGGGAAAAGCGGATGCTTATGCTAAAGGCCCATTCTATATTAAGGAATACCAGGCACCTTTGCGGACTCCTCCGCAATTCCCCACAAAAACTCCTTCGTGTTTTTACACACGTTAAATCCGATTCCTTTTTCATTATTTTATGAATAAAAATTTATGGGAATGCTAGCAAATGCCAAGGTCAACATAAGACTTTCTGTTTCTGGTTCTTTCCGCGAGGTCCACGTGCATTCACTCTAAGAGGGCTTCACCATTAAGAGATATGGGCCTCCTATTTTTCGTAAATTGCGAGTGTTCAAAATATTATAATGAAGCCCACGATTACCACGTTAAACATTATGTAGCGATAAGCGGTAGGTACCCTTTTATCATACTTTTAAACAAACTCACTGTGAAACATCCAGTCAATAGACAAGTATACTGTAGTAGTCCCATGGAGGTGCCGATAACTTTAAGATCGTGGACAAGGATAGCGTCTCGTAAACTGGCAGGTGACAACGTATTCATATTGTGGAGCGGAATTTCGCCTAAATGCTTCTTCAAGTGATGTAGACATAAACACTAGAAGATAATGTTTAAGCACTACATCTATATCCTGTCACTATTGATGAATATCTAACGATAGTTTTTTGAGGTTGGAATTTCAGAATTAACTATTCGATGCTATAATAATATATGGTAATATAATGGTAAAAATTAGCTATACCGACTATACTCTCTATAAAGCTTCGAGACCAATATTTTTTTAATTAAATTATCCTTATTTGTTTATAGACATTATTCAGACAAATGAGGTAAATACTTATAGGATATCCCTTACCAAACCAACGATCCCGTAGAAATAAGTGTACGTAATACTTGCTGCAAATGTACTATTTTGACACAACAACTTTGTTTGCCCGAAATAAGGTTTTAGAATCGGTGATAAAACATTATTAAAGGGTAACTTCATAGTAAATTTGGATATGCAAATGATATAATTAGTAACGATTCATTACGCGGTACAAGGGCATGTCAAGGTAAATTATTCTTTAGTGAATAGCATCCGTCTTGTTATACTTTTATTATTTTTCAGATTATTATACTTTTGAAAAGTTCTAACTTATATTTACGCGTGGACTGACGATGACAATGTCTTAATATTATAATGTGAACACAGTTTTGTTGGACTACAGATAATTGTATTATTATAGATACATAATCTTTATTAACACATAATAGCTGTTCATAGTTTTCTTTAAGTATACGACAGACTTCACTGACAGACTTGTCTGTCAAGAGCCGAAAGAACTAAACATTTAGATGTGATCGTCTTAACTTAAATATGCACGAAGGTACTATAGAACAATCTTTATAATTATATTTTAACCTAATTAATCTTCGAAATAGGGTATGGTGATTATAATATAAGTTAATAATTAAATGGAAAAATAACGATTGGCTAAGTATAATTGTTTTTGTACAATAAAACAGTTTGTTGTGTAATGTTGCATATTATTATGTTATACATGTATATTTTATGGTCGACTGACAATTAATAAGAGTATGCATTGTTATACTTAGCTTTGAAAGTTCAAAAATAAGTAATAAGTTTTTTTGTTAATGTTAGATACAATGTGATACAAGTATACCTTCGTAAAGATATGTAAATCAAATTATTAGTAAAAGAAACCAAAAACACTCAGGTTATTAAAATCAAATAAATTGTTAAAAAATAATTATAATTCTACATCACACAATAATGAACAATTTCTAAATTACAAGGTAAGAAGAACAAATATCTAAAACGAAGACTAAAACACAGTATCTATGATATGAATGTTATCACAATACACATCATCCCTTGCAAAAACAGAACATTGGTTCATAAACGTATCGTCGATGGCAATCTTTGGGTTGACTCTTTTGCAGCCGGTAGACAGTAGTTGGGCAAGGAAAGGATGGTAGCGCAATGGAGCTGCCACAAACACACCATCAGAGCTTATAGAAAGATGATTTGCCATTTGCTTTCCCTGTTTCGCGAGCTTTTTAAATTCTGTTATTTTCATTGGCGGAACATCCCGACTCGCCTCGCCTTTTATTGGTATCATTGGCAAAGAATAAAATGGATCGATGTCATCAAAGAGGGTAAAGTAATAAAATATCGACATTTCGGGAGCCTCGTTAGTAACTTCAGATTTTTTATCAGCAAGTGGCTCCGCATTACTCAGGGAATTTTGCAACGATTTAGTACTGTTTGTTGGAGTAGATTTTGTTGTATTTATATCTTTTAAACTGCCATTTTGAGCCGTTACTTGAGTATTATTTACATCTTTGATTTCAGTATTTTCAAGAGTGGTTGCATCCTTCGTAAAATTGCTAACATCGGGCTTATTGTTAGAAATATTTTTACTGTTTAACATTTTATCAAAATCAACATCACGTTTGCTTCTATGAGTCCTTATTAAAGGCGCGTTTTCTACTAATTTTATTTCTGGAGTCATGTCGGAATTGAACAGTAGGCTTGTTTGATTTAATACAACATTAATCATATTTATTATTGAATTAAATACCTTATTGTCGTCTTCGATATCCATTGCCTTTAAGATACTAACATATTTATCAGTTTCAATCCCATCATTATGCTGCTTTAAAATCGCTTTAATTTTATTGCTAACATCCTGGTGATTGTGATATATATGATTAAACGTGGCCAGGTCAAATCCAATACCACCAGTTTCCCAAACAGAGAAAATCCGCATGTAAAATGGCAAATACGTCAATGGAAGAGTCCGCCATATGTACCTTAATGGTGTTTTTTTCATGTATTTTGCCAGTGAAATTACAGTGATGTTTATATTCTGGTATCTTCTCTCAAAATCTAATATATCTCTTTTATTGCTTTGTTCTATAATTGCATTCACAGTCCTTGGAAATGTTGGAATGAGCTGCTTTATAAATCTGGTCTGGTTTAAATTTTGCAAATACGTTTGTGAATCTTCTATAAGAAAATAAACGTTGAAGCGTAGAAATGGATATTGCGTGGCCATCGACGCTAGAAACTCAGAATATCTCGGCAACGTTTTTTGAGATCTTGGAACAATGCAATGGAAATATACGTCGCTGGCTGGTTTCGAATTATTGCACTTGAAAACCACGACAGGTTGACGCCGATATGCACTCATGCCTAATGCGTAAAACACCAGGAACGATATGGCAAGTAATATAAACGTCATCCAACATGCCGACATGAATTCTGCAAAACAATGAAAATAATATTATTATCAATTATTTTAGATTGCTAATATTGAATGCTTTCGCTATTTTTGGTTGAATTTTTTTTTGTGACTGTTGAATAGGTTTTAATTTTGAAAATAAAGGCTATGATATTTTTATATACGCTTTGATAATTTATACATAAATAAAATAAATAACAAAAACCAAACCCCGACGACAAGTACCTACTATAAATGTTATTTACTAAAAATGTTGTAGTGCCCGTACTCACAACACGTGGCTTCCGTGATTGCACTAAGCGTTAACCTAAAATTCATTAAAATTTGTACTTTGAGGATACCTGGCCATCTTTGAAACCACGACTGTTTGGGTGCACAAGTAACGTTCCAGCCAGTTCGTACTATGGTCGGTGGTGGTTGACCCCTAGGCTTAGTATCTCCACCTCCATCAACATCAACATTTTCAACTTTAAGCAAAGGATACTGTTCACCTCTGTTCGTTTGAGGATTGTGTTCCATCATACTTTACCTATAAAACAAAATACTTATAAGATTTATATCCCAAATATATCAAACTGAATTCATTATAGTTTATTTTCCCAATAACATTAATATTTACCGTACTGATTACCAGCAAATTAAATTTTCCAAAAATGCTTTTACTGTGACATCGAATTTTGTTTCTAATTTTAAAAGATTTTTCAGCAATGCTTAAAACCTTTTTGTTTGATATTTGTTTATGATTAAGTTTTATGAATTAAAGGTTATACTTTATTTTTAATTCAATCGGTCTATAATATAAAAATGTACATAATCAAAATGTAGATAACAGCTGAATCTTTGAGCTGATTTCGATATATATTTTTTTATATTCCATTTAATACGAGGATGGTTCTAAAGCAGAAAAAGAAATAGTAGTCCTGTTGAGTACATATAATAAAGGTTGCAGGCATAGGATAGGTACATCATGAAATTACGTCAGGTACATTAAAACGTTTATTTATATTTGTCTGTATAAGAAGTTTTCTTATACATTATGTTTTTTTTTTAACATTAGTTCGAGAGTCTTGATAGTTCAAAGGAAATTTTTCCGAAACCTTGAAAAATTGAGACGTTAATGTTGAGAAATGTTTTGTTGTACTTTAAGAATAGGCAGGTACGTCAATACGTGAGGCGAATGCAATGTTGAATCAACAAAATTACAGCGTAAAGTATAAACGTGATGTATTTAAAATGACTAATGAAAAAGAAATTGATGGCCCACGACTTAGTTGTTCTTAATTATTATCATAGTGAACACTTAAAACGTACGTAACATAGAACCTTGGTAGATTGTGAAAATTAAAAAAAATTAATGGTGCTCATTTGGATCTTTTACAAGCCTTTAAATCAAATAAAGGTAGGTAAAACCTGAATTCCTAAATCTAAGTCGCCAATTCATTATTTAAAATATTACTATACCAAAGGCGATTTAGATATCCTAAAATTTAATTCCCCTTCAATATTTTTAGAATAACCACCTCAGCTCATTTGTAGACAAGGCAAAGCCTCACGAATGTGTTGCCTTCCTTTAAATAAGGTAAGGGAAATTATTTGTGACCAAAGGGAAAAAAGTATGCGATAAAGAGGGTGGGAAGGGAATAATAGGCCTCCCATTAACCGAAACGTAACGAACGAACTAAAACGCAATGTCATCTCAAATAAGATCCCTTTTACTTGACGTCGGTTTTCTGTGAGAGCCACCCAATTCTGTCGGTATGGCTCTACCACCAATATAGCACTCTTTAAAAAATAATTTTAATATGTTTCTCCCAAAACAATAAAAGTCGTACAGTCATTAAAGTAAAGTTAACCTATTTGTATTTCAAATAAATCTTACTTACTTTTAGTTGTGTGAAAAAAAACAAAATAATTTATGATTTGAAAAACTCAAAATTGACTTAAATTTTTGTGACAATTTAATCGTTTTTATTTGTATTGGATAAATATATTAATTGAAAACTTAGTATTTACTCTAAACAGTGGATATCCTTAATTAGCGCTTATTTTCAACGATACTTTGAGGTCCGAATTTACTACTAAGAATCTAACAAAATCTTTTTTGAATGTAAAAAGAGTTGTATCAATCTGTTGGTACAAATTAGTGGGATATTAAAACTACTTGAATACCGCTCGGGTGCGATTTAGAGAAAATTTGTTATAAAAAAGACTACTTTACTGTGATAAAAGAATCTTCAAAATCACATAATCTTATTTCAAACTAACTCATAGAATTGTACAAGACATATTATTTTTCGGCATCACTTGAAATATTTATGTTTCTTTTTATCAGAAAACCTAATGGCTAGTAATGAGTGATCCACAACGCGAACAACTTCCTCTTCTCTGCGATGACTTATCAGATGACGACTACAACATCGAAGAAATCAGCACAGCTTACAAGCGTCGCTTCTCGCCCAGCAGCGCCAGATCCAATTATCATATTAAAGGAGCTGCTGCTATTATTAAACATTGGCCAGGTACCAAATCATTTTCCTATCACATAGATTATATTCAATAACTAATCAAGTAGAGTGTTTTATCTAATTCTGTATTACCTTGCCATTGTAAAATCCATTTGTGTTAAAACTTAAAATCCATTTTTTTCGAAAACATATTTAGATAACAGATACATTGGTATCTGGTGCCAAAAATTGTTTTTATCTGTATGAACTGCCTTACGAATATTTTCGACTTTACACTTGTAATTATTATAAATATTATTTTACGATTATAAAACTGTACAATATTTCAGATCACGTGTCATCACTGCTCACGTACTGGTGGATGGGATTAGCTATGATTGGACTAACGGTTTTCATTATTTATAACAGCGTAGTCGCAATCGCCATTCTACCCCCGCAATCAAAACTAAGTACTGTGCAACCTAACAAAAAATTACAAAATACACTTAAGTATTATCCTCCATTCAAAACTATTTATATGCATCTTATCACGAACGATAATGTTACCAAAGAAGTAAATGGTTATTTGCCATACATAGAAATCATATCCAAAGAATTCCCCACATTCAAATATAATTTTGTTATACTCTACAATGATACCTTAGAAAATATAGATGATAGTTTAAGCGATTTTCAAAAAAATAAGTTGGCTCTATCTGCATTGTTGAAACATAAACATGATCTGACTAGACCTGAATTAGGTGAAAATATATTTCTAGAAAGAAAATCTTTGACGACGTATATGAACGGATCACCAATTAAAAAATATTGGCGACATTTGCCGGATAAGTTCACGGAATTTTTGATAAGATGTATATCAATCTGGAATAGAGGTGGAATATCAATTAATCCAATATTATTCACACCGAAGTCACCAAATCCTCATTACGTTGATAAAATTAAAAGCTTGTTAAGAAATATAGAGGATCCGCAAACAATAAAAAAGCACCATCATAAACATAAGCCAAGAACAAAGAAGTATAAAAAGAAAGTAAATAATATACGAGATGTTATTGAAAACTTACAAGATAATTCAGCCTCTAATGACAAAGCAAATGACATTAGTTTAGATAAGGAGGAAACAGTTAACGTTCCTATTAAAATGGATATAAATAATACTCAAATATCAGCCACAAATAAAGTTCTAGGTAAAAATAACATAACATTAAAAGATAAACACAACAAAAAGCATATAGTTCGTAAGTCTCCGTACAAAAATATTAACGGTTTTTCCAAAAAAATTAATCTTCAAGACTTAATGACAACTGATTCAAATTATAAAGATTTAAAAAAAATGAACTCAGTCACAAACGAAACTACCGAACAAAGACTTCTTCCCATGTTTATAAAGTATCTCTTTTCTCCTACAACTGATAGAAAAGTAGAGAATTTGGATGATGGATCCAGTGAGCATTTAATTATTACGAATAAAATAAATGAAGAAATTATCCTTAATGATGCCAAAGAGCGTGCAGAATCTAATTTTGGTGAAAAAGACCATACCAAGGAATTTGTTCAAGAAGAACATACTAAACTAAGTAATAGTTTAACTTCAACTGAAGCAGATCAGGCTTTGGAAATAACATTGGATTTAAAAGGTAATATGATTGCAACAATTACTCCTTGTCACGCCTTATTAGGAACAATATTTAATAACGTCATACATCACACTAAAGAAGAAACGGTTACTGATTTTATTATAGCTGAGTTGTCATTATTTTGTAAAGGTACTTGGACATCTTGTAAGGGTGTGAATGTAATATTTTAGTTGTATTGTACTTTTATGTTAACATTTTTACATAGTTATTAAATTTTTTTATAAATTTGTGATGTTTAAATTTAGATTTATTTCTTTTTTATGATGTACATGACAGCCGTTTGCGTTAGTATTGCTAAAGGTGATCGACAACATATTTCTTGATCCTTAAAGTCCCATATCTTTCAACTTGATAGAATTTTATGTTGTAAGCCTAATAAAAATTATATAATATAAATATATTACCTATTCTAAATGAAAGCGGCTCGCAACGCAAAAATTTCTTATAAGGCTTTTTTTAAATAAAACAATATTTAATGCATTTCTAATTTTATTTCAATTTAGACTACATACATACTTACTGTTACTAATACCACTTCTACATACACCGTAATTGTATCGTGATCAAAATAGTGTTTGTAAAGTCGACATTTGATTGAAATTAAATCTGCGAATCTGCGAAGGCGTTAGCGTTTAGTACGTTTCAGTAATACACACCATCTTGATCACAAGTACGAGTAAATAATGAAAAAAATCTTATGTGTTATTGTTACGGGAGACTAGATTCGATTATTTAACTGGTAAATTTAAATGGATTGCATCTTATAAATCAGTGCATGTTGAATATACAAACTAAATTAAAAATATTTATGATTTCTTTCTTTGTATTGCACGATTTCGATAAGATCATTTCGTTATTTAGGGTGCAACATTTCTAATTTCCGTCGGTATGTCGTGTCTTTTATCCCACGGATATGAAGATCGTTTGCAATCCTTTATTCTTGTCATCCGTTCGCATCTTTTACTCTTTGTCCAGAAGGTGTAACCCTTTGGGCATTTGTGAACGTATCCACGAAATTTATTAGCTGAACGTTGACATTTAAGGAATGCCGGCGAGCAGTCTTGATTGGATTCGAATGAGAAATAGCCAGTTCCTGGACAGTCGTATTTCTGTGTACCTACTGTCACCTGAAATGTCAGCAATTTTAAATTAACACAATGCAATATTTTTTTAATAAAACTATCTACACACTACAACGTATCATACCATGACCGTGCTATGAACGTATCAAACACGTCAAGCAACACGATACGCTTTTTTATGCCCACTAGAGCGTATCAAAGTGGTATGTATCGACAATACTTGCCGGTCCGTGCATGGCACGCGACTGTGCTGGTCGGTAACGGAACGGGTATGCTCTCATACTTTTTAATACAATTTTTTTTGCCTGACACGTTTATAGCGCGGTCATAGTATGATACTGTTTTACTGGTCATAGTATGAATGTACTCGTAACAAGTCTAATTGCTTTTACAAAACAGTTAATAATTATTATTATTACGCGAAAAATATTCAATGAAAAGAGTTCTCGTACTTACCGGCTCAACATAGTCGCCTGTTAATCTTTTGATCCTATGTGTTTGGGCGACAGTGCCGTCACACTTTTTGTCAGCCTTGCTTTCGTTAACACATTGTGTTTTACTTTCATCATATATTGTGTCATTAGGACAATGAAACAATGCTATTTTCAAATCGTGGCTATTTTCGTCTTCAGTACATTGATAGAATAAATTGCAATACTTTGGATGTCTTCTAAATGACGTAGGACATACGTAGGCATTTTGATCTTCATTCATTTCAGGACACTTATCGTTCGAAGTTGAACTTTCTGTAGTTTGTTGAGAGCTCTCCGTGGTGGTTTTGTCGCTCTCTGTTGTTGACTCAGATGTAGAAGTTGATTGTTGTTCTGTTGTAGACGTTGTTTGTTGTTCTGTTGTAGACGTTGTTTGTTGTTCTGTCGAAGACGTTGTTTGTTGCTCCGTCGTGGATGTTGATTGCTGCTCAGTTGTAGATGTTGATTGTTGTTCTGTGGTAGCTGGTTGTGTTGTTCCCTCTGTAGTTGTGGATTCCTCAGTCACTTTGTCAGTTTGTGTTGTTTGTTCCGAAGCAGTCGTCGATTGTTGGGTGGTTGTCGATGTGGATGTTGTTGTTGTTTCCTGAGACGTCGTGCTCTGAGTGGTTGATTTTTCAGTTGAAGAAGTTTGTTGCTCTGTAGGTGTTGTATTTTCTGTTGAAGCTTGTGTGCTCGTTGTCGTTTGTTGTGTTGTAGTTTTTGTTTGTTCCATACTAGTAGTACTCTCAGTTGTTGTACTTGTGCTTTGAGTTGTAGAAGTTTCAGTAGTGCTTTCAGCTTGTGACTGGGTACCATTGCAGTTACGGGGAGGATACACTGAATCTTCATAGTTACAGGTATCTAAAGAAGGATCCCATATCGTTCCTTCACCACATTCAAAATGAAATATAGAAAAACTGGAACCATCATTATTCCAATCAACACACCTGTAAAACTTTTTGCAATCGTTTGGATTAGGATAAAATCCAGCCTTTTCACAAGTAAAGTTCCCTTTTTCTTGAGATGTAGGTGTTTCTTCATTAGTATTATTTTCAGTAGTTCCACTATTATTTTCTGTTGAAGCAGATGAACTAGAGGAACTCGTTGAAGGTTGATCACTCGTTGATGTACTTTCTGTTGATGAAGGATATTCTTTACTTGTAGATACAGAACTGTCCGTATTTTCTGGTGAACATGATAAGTTTTGAACATCTCTTGGGTGGTTACATGTAGTTATATCTTGATCCCACACTGTTCCCTCTCCACAAGTGAAATCATATTTAACGTATCCATCTTTGCCGTTATAGACGCACCGGTAGAATTTCTTACAATCATCAGGATTCCCAAAATACCCCTCCTCATCACAGTCCTGTTTACTGGGCTTGGCGTTCTCCGAAGATGATGTCGTCGTGGTTGAACTTGCAGCTGGGCTTAATGTTGTTGTTTCTTTAGTCGTGTGCGGCGTGGTTGAAGACTGTTGTATATTAGTTGTAGAACTTCCAGTGGTAGTACCTTCTGTGGCTGTAGGTTGAGTTGTCAAAGTAGTGCTTGTCTTTGTAGGAGTAACTTTCACAGTAGTTGACATTGTCGTCGAATCTGCCATTGTAGTTTTAGAAGTATCAGTACTTTCCGAAGTACATGAAGGGCTCTTGACGTCTCCTGGATGGTTACATGCTAATATATCTTGATCCCATATTGTTCCTTCGCCACAACTAAATTCATATTTAATAAATCCACTTTTACCATCATTTACACACCTGTAAAATTGTTTACAGTCATCAGCATCCCCGAAGAATCCCTCCTCGTCACACGTCTGTTTTCCACCCTGAGCTGGTTTGGTGCTACTGGATGTAGTAGTAAGTGTTGTTTGTTCAGATGATATTTCTTGTTTTACAGTGCTGGAAGGGCTTACAGAACTAGTTTCTGAAATCCCGCTTGTTGTATGTATATCTGAAGTTGTTGACGATGACGATACTACAGCAGACGTTGACGTCTCTAAAATATTTGAAGAACAAGAAGGATTTTTGACATCTTGAGGATGATTACAAGCTGTTATATCTGGATCCCATATAGTTCCATCTCCACAACTAAAATCATATTTAGTAAATCCACCTTTTCCATCATCGACGCATCTGAAGAATTTCTTACAATCACCTGTATCACCATAGTACCCCTCTTGAGAACAGGTATTGCCAGCTGAAGGTCTAGTTGCTTCTGTTGATTGCTTTGTTGTAGTACTAGTAGAGGATTCTAATGTAGTTGACGGTTTTGGTGTATTTGATGTTGCTCTTGTGGTTGTAGTACTTGCATCTATGGCTTGGTCATCATTTGTAATGGGTCTATTATTTACATTATTTTCAGATACTTCATTTGCTAGATTTGGACCATTACCTTGACATGATTTAACGTCAGCAATATGATTACAGGAATTTATCGAAGAATCCCAGGCAGTACCCTCGCCACACGTAAAATCAACTTTATCATATCCACCAACGCCATTACTAACACAGCGATAAAACTTCTTACAATCTTCTGTATTGGCATAAAATCCTTCAGTTGTGCAATTATTATTTCCCGTTGCTTTGTCAACACTCTCATCAGATAGCGCATTAGGGACATATGTACTTGAAGATACATCATTGATATAAGATGGTTGAGACGAGCTTGTATCTGTATATGGTACACTTTCAAGAGTACTTGCTGTACTGGGGTTCACCGGTTTATAGCTACTCGATGTAGTCGTGTTATATTTAGTCCCATAAACATTATTGGTCATTCCATTTTGACCGCAATTTTCTACAGCCCATGCATGATTACAAGATTCTATTCTTGAATCCCAAACTGTACCTTGACCGCATGAAAACTCATATTGTACAAATGTTCCTTTGCCACTGTCAACACACCTATAAAATTTATTACAATCATTTTCGTCGCCCATAAAACCTGACTTGGTGCATTTATTTCCGTTACTTTTAATTGGTTCATAATTTATATTATTTGTATCTGGTGAATTTGCTGCATCTTCTTTGCTACTTTGATGATATCCATAATCGTAATCTTTATCAACGAAGTTGTTCGCTATCGTCGTAGATGGCGTATATATTGAACTTGGAGAATAGGTGCTACCTTCACTTAATTGGTTTTCGGATTGAATGATTTGTGATCCATAACTATTATCTTTATCAATATCTGTAGCTAGTGAACTTACATGATATTCAGGGAAAACTGTTGTTGAAGTTTTTTCATTTTCATTTAATTTCCTACTTCCACATTCTTTGACAGCCCAAGCAAAATTACATGCCTTCAAACTATCATCCCACACTGTACCTTCACTACATGAAAATTCGTATCTTGTAAATGCTCCTCTAGTATTTTCGACACATCTATAAAATTTGTTGCAGTTATCTCTATATCCAAAAAACCCATTATTTACACAACTATCTTTATAGTTTTTGTTCGTATGCAACTTATCTTTATCGAATTCAAATTCTGTGTTAATTGTTTCATTTTCAGTATAGGGTGCGTAGGTCTGACTGGGTAAATTATATTGTGGGATTTTATCTCCATACTGAACTGCTTCTGGCGAATAGCCTGCATTTGGTATTTGTGTTGAAAAGGCTGGTTGAGCACTGGGACCACTTATATAATTGTTGCCTTGTAATTCGTTTGTGTATTGATTTTGTAAAGGTTTATTATTTTCTTGTTGTTCAGGAATTTTGTCGATAGTTTGTCCATAATTGCTTTGTGGGCTTACATTATTTGCAGTACTTGTTTCACTATGATCCTGATGGTCGACTTTGTTGCCGAAATTTTCTTCTCCCTTATCCGTATATTTATTGTTACGTCCACATCGAGTATTGCGAGCTAACCAGGCGTGATTGCAGCTCTGTATGCTATCGTCCCAGATAGTTGCATCTGTACATAAGAATTCGTAACGGATAAAGCCTCCTCTCAAGTTATTTACACATCTATAAAATTTCTTGCAGTTTCTAGAATCTCCCATAAATCCATTTGCTATACAAGGGTCTCCCTCCTGATGTGTTTGTGTTAGCATATTAGATAACTGTGCAACTGGATTAATTTGTGGCTTAACTGTAGAAGACGGTGATGCATACGACTCCTGATAATTTATTGAAGTTGGATAGTAAGCATTTGAACCTTGGTAATTTGCCAATTCATTGTAATGCTCGGAAGACATCGGTTTGTTAGAGCTTATATAATTATGGGGAACTTGAGTAGTCTTTATTGGTTGGGGTATTTCGTCTTTGATATTTGTGACTTCATTGTATTGTTTATCGTCGGAGGGTATCGATAGACTTCTGCAATCAGAACGTTTCGCGCTGTGTGGATAGTTACAAACTTCCTTTTCAACGTCAAAAACAGTTCCTGGAGCGCATTGAAACTGAAATTGAAATAAATAGTTAGTTATGTAGAATAACATGCAACACAAAATTAAACTGCTGTCATTTGATAATTTCGTACCCTAAAAACCGTGTATTTTTCATTCTTTGCTTTAAGGCAACGGTAGAAAACTGAGCAATCATTTACATCGGCCTGAAAACCATCCTTTTGACAGATTACAGGATCGGGTTTACTGCCTGAATATATCTTAACTATTCGACCACTAACTCGTTCTTTGCGATGGTGCTCTAAAGACGTATCTAAAATATTAAAATTATATTATAAAATCATCGTCCATGATAATAATTAATATGAGAGTTCAGCGTTACTTACCATTATCTTCAGAATTTACTATGCTTAAACTTATAATAAATAAAATAAATGGCAGTTTTATACAGTACATATTTGAATTTAAAGAAAATATGAAACTTTGGAATAATTGCTTCTTGCAACTTTTATTATCTCATGATTGTATCAGCAACTGTAAACAGAAAAGGAAAATTAAAATAATTTATAATGATCTTCATGCAGGAATCTTAAATACAAAAAATATGTTTTTATTTATTAAGATAGTCGGAAACCACATTTTTGTGCTATAAATATCCATAGTAGTAATGAAGAGCTCTACAGCTTATACTTATACATACATACTTATATAAACTTACGCTTAATTTAAGCTTCCACCAATTTCCATTAAGTTATCACTTTATACATTTCTTTACTTTGAATAAATTTTAATAAATATATACTAACATTTAACTGAGTTGAACATTTCCCCTTTTAATTTTTTATCATACAAGCTTTGTTCTAACTATAGTTCTGTTGGTATTTATAAAATATTCAATTGAATACTCGTATATTATAAAGAAAAGACATTGTAATTGTTCAAAAAGTTGTTATATTTACAAAACATTAACAAAAGGTATAAAATTAATTTTTATGGGCTTATAGATAATTTCAAAATTGTTTAACCAAAACAAGGGCTTTAATACAACTTATAATTGTTGTTTTCGATCTACTATTTCAATTATTAAATTATTGTTATAAATAACTAGCTATTACCCGCGACTTCGTTCGCGTTTATTATAAAAAAATTATTCCCCTGGAAACTGGAAAAAAAGTATCCTATGTTCTTCTCCTGTTTCTAAATTACATCCCCACCAATTTTCAGCCAAATCAGTTGAGCCTTTATCGAGTTATAAATGGTGTAACTAACACGACTTTCTTTTATATATATGTATAAGATTTGTATAATTTTGCAAAATCTTTGCACTTGTTCAGAAGTATGTAATCTTAAGTTATTATATATAAATGTCTGAGTAAGTTTGTTCGTTTGTAAATTGTATAACTCAAATATGACTACGCAATAATCGTAAAATATTTATCAGCATGCTTTTATTAATTCGAAAGCCGATTCATATATGTGAGTTCATCGCTGCGAGGCACGATGCAGTAAAATATTAATAATTAATTTATTATAATTATGAATAAGGAATTTTAAACTCTTTAAACCTGACTCTTAAATTATGAATGACTAACAATTTATTTTTTTAATACTCAAAGCATTTTCCTTAGTTTCTATGCAAATATGAGGTGTTTATAGTAACTGCTATGTAATTTCTAGCATTCTACATAGAGTTTGCACAAGCGGGTGAGTACTACTAAAGGTCACATGTAAACAGCCAAGCAACCTTCGTACGAACATATCGACGCATACTCCGCTAGTTCATTGCCACGAATAATTACGGGTTGATCTCGCAAAAAAGCAAGAGCAAGATGTGAAGATGCCTTTCTTTTTTTGTCTAGATGACACACTGCCTTTTTATAGAGCGGCGGCCTAGTGCGAAACTAATTGCAAAGGGTTTAAGATTGGTATGAATAAAGCGTCGGTTGCTTTGAATGGATAAGCGTGAGTGAATCTACCTGTACCGCAGGGGTTCTAATACATTGATTTCTTTATTACAACGTCGCTTTTAGTACTCATATCAAACGATACAACACATGCAGATTCAAGACTTTATATCTATATTTGAATTTTGAAGACAAAAGATAGAACATTTACATTAGGTACATTACAACTACACTCAGGTGCAATGAAATCGCACATGTGGACATTTTTTGAATAATATCATTTATTTTTTTTTTATAAAATAAAATAAATGACATGATTAATAAAATGTCCACATGTGCGATTTCATTGCACCCGAGTATATATAATTTAACATTTTATTTAAATGCTTAAAAAATTAAAACAGTTTTTAAACTATACTAATGTATTACGAAGAAAAACATCAAAGTATTTTATGTCTTTATGTCATTATAGTGCCTGGTGGGCTATATTAAAAATAAAGCCCTTTTATTTTTAACCCTAGATTGAGGATAATGACTGTGTAATATCGTGCTCGCAACAGAATAATGTGAGGTACTTTTTAACAATCATCAAAAGAAATATCATTAGTCTTCGCCTGTAGTTTTTGTGGTTGTAAGCTATCTTAAAATGGCATCATTACCACAAGAAATCGTCGGCAAAAGTTCACCCAGTGAACAAGTACTATAACAATAGAAAAAATAGAGTAACGAATCAATGAATTCTATTAAGTGATTGTTATTAAGATTAGCAACAGATTATGTACAAGGCATATTGGTAATTGATAATACGTTATTATTAATCTTTGTATCGATTAAAGACAAATAAAAAATTCTAAATAGGTATCAATATGAAGGTATAGTTTGAGTATATCAACGTACTGAAGACCTCAATTTGACCGTTTACAATTATGTATTTTAATTAAATATGAATAATCTCTCATTATAAATCTTTATTTAGTACCCAAATTAAATGAAACCAAACACAATGAAATTTGAGGTTATTGTCCTTCAAAATATGTAATAAATAAGGATTTGTTTAGAAATATTATATGTACAGTCGAGTACACAACTACATATATTAATGCATTCGACATTTCCAAACTTCTTCACTAAAAGAGTATTAGTTGAATTGTTGTTATTTTAATAATTACAAATGTTATGATTTTGTCCTCTTATCACTAATCATATTCATAGATTATTGTAATTTTGTTGGTTTATGATTTTGGATGTATTCGAATACTCCAGCAGTCGACTGTACATCCATACCTATAGGCCACTCCAGTAAATTTATCGCGAACATAAATCAAGCATCCAATTATGCGGGTACCTGAGAGCTCGAACGTAAATAAACTCTGATACCTTTTACTTTTCTTGCAACGAGAGTAAAATTGCATAAGCCGATGCCACCGACATGTTTATTGCTGAAGGGTGCCAGTGGAACAGGCTCTGATGATTCCCATAATAGCAGTTGTGGTCAGAACTGCATTCCTTTTTCTACACCGGATAGAGATATCCAGTAGTCAATTATAACTGATTATGAAACGTATTATTAAGCATGGTAAAGAAGAACGTCTTAAGTTGAAAAACAGAGTATAAATATTGGTTCGTGTGTTTAATAGATTTTATCTACGAACTAAAGGCTAAAAAGACTGTCTATAACTGTATCTAATATATTAGCAAATACGCAAGACAAACAACGCTAATTTTACACTGATATCCACAGATATCTCTTCTCCGATCTAATTTCGCGTATTATTTAAGAAACCGATTTTTGTAGTCATTTGTATTTAATAAGCTTAAACAACGTATACATTTTTAAATTAAAGCATACTCTGCTAAGATAAAAATTACAACAAAGGAAGTATTTGTATAAAGAAGGTACGTGCTTTAAAATAATGAATCTCTTGTGTAAACAAATTACAAATGTTATGTGCGGAATTGCATTGAATTTCTTTGAATTGAGATATGCATTTTATACGCGGTTTGTCTACTACATATTATATTCAAAAGCCTTATATTAATATTATTCCTACCTAATTTTTTTAACCATTTTTGAAGCCTGCCAGTGTTTATACCTATGATTAATACTCATTGTGTTCTATCTAAATAATATATACCTATTTTTAGAACAGATAATTATTTCCCTAGAGAAAATGTTATTCAGATTCGTAAGTAAGTATAACTATATGCGACTTTGCAAGTATTCGTGATTATCGGTTACACAATATCCAACAGGATATAGCATAGTTAACACTCAACGTAATTCTAATCATTCATAATAGCGAGCGAATTAAAATAAAATTCCTTCTACGTACGATCATTGAGCAATCTTCGCGGTCAAGGTAATGAATACGCGATCGGCGATAGTTATTTTTTTATCAGCAAATATATTTTCGAACTGGAGAGAGCTCTTTTTTAATAAATTATGGGGAGTAAAAGAGATCGTGTGTAAGAATAATATTATAATTGTTTGCAATAAACAACGCGTCTTGGGATCTCCACAAAGGTCGTTGACCTCTTTCGATATATATATCGAAAATATATCAGTTTTTAACTAGATATAGTCTGCTATACCAATGTAAGTCTACGTCATTGACTTTGACCCAACGTGCTGCCTTGTATTCCATAATTAAGGTGCAAGTCAATTTTCCACTACGGTCACGATTTTCATGCAGGCATGATGCGTTCATTAACCGATGATGTCACTATCTACTGCGCTTAACTATTTTTAAACCTAATATTATCTAACACATTTTGCTTCTAGTCTTGTAATCGTCTTCTAAATCTTTTATATACATATACAAATAAATATTCTAACTTTGGCTGTATCTGCGATCTACATAATATACAAGAACATATTCAAATAATAATTATTGCATCAAAAACATCAAACCAGAAGTATCATAGGCATAATAAATAATAAATAAATACAGTACTGAACTAAAAATAAAAATGTTTATTTTTTACTCGTCGACACAAAAAGATTAATAAAATATACGTAATGAATAATCGTACTATGACCGTAAATAAAACTGCAGAATGGTCAGATAATATTTAAGTTTTTTTATTCCCGTTATATTGTATCCTGCATAACTGGTTTATTTCTAGATAATCATGATGATGCCTGAGGATATTTGCTAACATATTTAGTGCGCCATTATTCAATTAGCTATCCATGAACCGATGAAAAGGTAAACATTTACGGATCAATTTACTATGTATCGTATTAGAGTTCAATGACCCGATATTAGAAATTATATTCTTTTTGTTGGCTTAGATTGACTTGTAAGAGAAAATTTAATACTTATGTCGTTAAACAAGGATTTTTTACACATCTGAATCCGAATTTAAAAAAACGAAGAGTTTAATTCAAACTATTGAAGATTCTACTTATGCACGGAAATTAAAGTGGAGACAAAAATGACAGAAATAATAGAGCAGCTCTTAACCTACTTTGAAAAACATAAATAGCATATTCTATATTATATTCTAAGATATCCTTTATTAAACATCCTTTCATACAGTTCGATTCCCAGGACTAGAATAAATAACTCCGTGAGAACTAGTTTCGCGTTTCAGCATGACTTAAAGTTTCCCATTGAAATATCGAGTATGAAGCATTTTGAGTGGTAAAATGGTATGCGATAAATCAATGTAAGTACATAGTTTAGTAATCGTCATGCTTTGAAGGTTGTAGATTATCATCATCCGGCGATTCTCAGCCACTATTGGGAAACAGATAAGTATTAACAATGTGCTTTCCTATTGTATCATTTAATTATATGGACTACCGATACGAACAGCTTATAAGGCCTTAATCCTTTCTTATATAAGTGGTACAGACTTAAGTCTATCATTACTTAAGTAGTATAGAACAAAGTCGGTTTCCGTTGTCAGTCCCTACTCCCTAGTCCCTATGTATGCTTATTGCTTAGATGTTAAAAACTACGCAACGGATTTTGATACGGTTTTTAATAGATAGTGTTTCAAAGGAAGCTTTATATGTATACACTATACATACATCATAGACAATAAATTTGAAATCAAGCGTCATTTATCTCAAAATGTTCAGAAAAATATTATGAGTGCTAACGTAGCTTAGTTACTATTTAAGAACACTAATGGATTTAATAATAATAAAATGTAAACTTTTCCTTTATGATATTTGTTAAAAACTACAGCAGGCAATCATTTAGAGTACGCAAGTTATAAGTAAATATAAGTATAAGTAAATAAAATATTTCTATTTTTGGTTCCACGCTAGAACTCGTCTCGTACATCTTAAAATAACATAATATATCAGCTCTTAGCTAACTTTGATGAAGAATTATTTTACAGTTTACACCAATTATCTTTTTATATTTATACAACGGGAAACGTCTGATTGAATCGGTTTATTTCCTTTGATAGCTCTCTCATAATTATTCTTAAAAACAGCTAAAAAATTTATAGCAAATACCGTTGTGCTGTAAAACATTTTAGATTTACCATAACAAGTGAGTCATGAGAGCGTTGATAGCAAATTGCTTAGAAAAAAATATTACGTGTTCACATCCTCCATAAACGTTTTAATCATCATGAAAATAGAACAGAACGCTTATGGTAATTATTCCTTAGCCTAATTAGGCTGGATTACAAAAAAGTCTTTGTGTTTTTGCGCCATACAAAACATAACATCCATATTTAGTGTATTTCAACGATTGCAATCATGTAATTCTATTATGAATTAAATATGGGTTCAACGACCTTGAAATGTATTTTATATATGTTACTTTATGTTTTGATATAATAGACATGTCTGCCAAGATGATAATTTTTATTAAAAACTAGTTGACCTAACGCGATTTTGTTCACGTTGTACCTTATGAGTATCCCACCCGTATACATATACATATATACCCTATGATATTATATTAAATAAATATGTTATAAGCGAAATTTTGAAGACGCAAAAAGTCCTAATTGGGACGTCTTACCTTTAGGTGATTGCCGATGCATTGACAAACCTAACAGTCTCTTTTTCTCTTGTTGGTTTTACCATCTATTTATTATACTTCTTATCTATCGTTTTGACTTGTAAATATGTGTGCTGCCGCTGCTGTGCGGACCACTATTTTCGATTGATTTGTATAGGTATAAACATATATTTTATATAATAGCATTGCCCTACATCTATCATTTTTTTGCTTAAGAACCATCCTCGTAAATCCAGGAATATTCTAAAAAAATAATTATGTAAATCGGTTCAGCTGTGAACGAGATATGCGCTTACCAACGCATTCTGCGATTCATTTTTATATTATAGATTTTAATTTACTGCAAACATACGTTTTATACTCACCATCATGTTAAATCTACGAAAAGAATGTGCTAAGCGACTTTTTATTTAATCAAAGTAGCTCTTCAGTGATAATATAATGATCTAATATATTACATAGTACAGTATTTATCTATAAAAGTCCAGGTATATAATGTTGATAGCTAATGAATTATTTGTAATGCTATAATTCCTTGCGCTCGGAACAAAAACCAGCTAAAGTTCTTGATTAAAAAAAAACTTCTTTTCTTGAACTTTGAAACAAATCATCCGGCTTTATCTATGAGAATGGATATAATTTCTACGACATTTACCGTAATAAGGTAAGTGGTGAACTGGTAAGGACATTATTGTGGAAGGAATAATAACTTCATTGTATTTATTTAGGTAAGAACGGATTGTTGGCATTGAACTTGGATCGTTAAGTCCTACTTGGCTCTTTCGCCAAATATATTGAGTTTGCATTTCACTACTTGAATGAAATTTAAATTCCTACGGTTCTACGGAAAACAATACTAACTGTATCTTGATAATAATAGTGCATCTGAAGGTTTTATATACTGTTTTGTTTTACTAAATAAAAATATATACAATTTATATGGTATTTTAATCAACATAATATTCCGTTTTCCTCTTAAATGAAACAATGAAATTAATCCTTTCTAACAGTATAACTGCAAAAAAAACTCTATATATTATATGATGTTTTCACGTCTAGACCGCTGAACTTATTTTGATGAAATTTGGTACAGAGATAGTCTGTACTTTAAACCTTAAATCACTATAAATGGTTCGATGATTTTATAAGATCAAATCAAAAAAACTATAGATTAATTTATTTTGAAATTCGAGAACGGGTTTTATACATGTAAAACTGCGAAACAGAGTCAGATTTTCTATGAGTTATCAAACAATTAATTAGTTCTTTATATATTGACTATTCTTCTAACAAGAGTTAAAAAAGGTTTTTGTTTAAAAAATATGGTCTAACAAATATGTTATAAAAAATAAAAAAACTACTCACAGATATTACTGGCTGACTACTATTTTTGTGCACTATAAGACACATTTTATTCTTCTAGATCTATTAAAGACGTTACTGAAATGGATGTCCACAAACCTTCAAATGCCTTACACAAAGGAGTTTTCATTGTTCAAGCCTGTTCTACTCCCAGTCATGAGACCATGACCCAATTATAACGTCTGTTTATTAAAACACGATACTTGTATTAGAAATAACAATTTAAAATTCTGTTTTTTGCGGTATCATCAGGTCTGGTGTTTTTACGATCTTTTCCGGGTAAACAATGACAATTGATGTGGATTTTAACTAAAATGTACAAGAATTTTCATAAATTCCACTCTATTGCGTAATAATTTTATAAATAAAAGTGTTAAAAACTCTTTTTAACTAACTAGCGAACTACAATATACATCCCCTTGAATCAATCTATCTATTAAGAAGACCGCGTCAAAATCCGTTGCTTGATTTCAGAGATCTAAGCATACATAGAGACAGACGCGAAAAGCGACTTAGTTTTAAACGATATGTATTGATGTAAACCAAAAAATAGAGCGTCAATATCAACCTCATGTGCAGTTTTTATTTGTAAAAGTTATTAACGAATCTTGCAGAAGTTATTCTAAATTACTCGAATGTATGGAACGTGAAAAAGTATCACTAACTGCTTCGAGTTCAGTGGCATCGCACAATATAATAAATTGCAATAAAACATGATTTAAACAGATTATAACCGTTGACATAAATCAGTTGGTTGTTAAAGCATGTGTATGTAACTGTTAAGTTTAATTTTTATATTACCATATATAATAAAATTTCGAAAGTAATTTTAAAAGCAAATACCAAAAAAAAACAGTGCCCATTGAAGATAAGTCAAATTACAATTTAAGTAAGTAAGTACAATTTAAGATCGAAAGTCGAGACAAAAAACAAAGGCATTATAAAAATATTTGTGCACACGTAGATACATTAAATAAACAATTTATTGATTTGTGCGTTCAATATCCAATAAATACGCATCTAACGAAGCTTTGTCAGCAATCGAACTGGTTCGCAAGTCGTAACCGCCTTATTCAATATCGGCATTGCCATATACAACTATCTCATACCTTTTATTACAACCCTCATGCAGGTTTCATAATAAAAATAGAACCAGTGGGATAAAAAGTGCAACACCAGCCATTATTTATCTACGCCTCGCTCGTTATATTTGCAAAATAAACGTTTATCTTACAGTCTTAAGCGTGTACCAGAATTCCAGCGTAATAGGCAGTAATAGTTCGCTGTGTTTTGTGTGCGTTTTTTTTAATTGCCATATTAACATTGTTTAAATATTACACTGTTTCACTTACATAAGCTGATGTAGATTCAAAGTTAATCTATAATACTATTATAATGAGGTTTTATAATGTACAGAAAAAAATCGAAATTCTATTACCAATTTAAATGGATTCGGTTTTACGTGTATGAAACTGTAGGCTCACTTCGTTATTTTTATATTCTAAGTATTTATATACTTTATAGATATAGGTAATAATTAATATAAAGAAAGTTGTAAAAGAAATGAACATGAGGGTTTGAATTCGAGTCATAGCTTTAATTTAGTTATTGCCAAAATTTTATATTCATAACATCTCTAAATGGATATCATTAAGGGTTTTACAACAATATTAAAAATAAAATTAAATCAATTACTCATCGATTTAAGTTTCGTTCATAAATGCCAGATTAACATTGCAATTTATTATGCCCTGTAACTTTTATAAGTCATAAAAATTTTCATATAATTCCGTCATCGAAACATTTTTGCCTAAGAGACTAAACTGTAACAAATATTCGATATTGTACACCTCTTAGTGGTAAATATCATCAAAGACATAATTATGTTCGTCATGTCTTAGATTTAATAATATGGAGACGTCATTTTATAAAATAAAAGAAAACTGATATAGCTTTTAAAAGTTACCACCAACTATGTACTTAGTAATGGATTATAAATTTAATAACTTAAACCTTATATTATAATGAACGTAAAAAATTTAATAGTAACATGTAATAAAGATTATGATAAATGATATTTTGTTAGCTTCTATGGCATTTTGTAAAATAGAGTAGGTAATTAGGCTATACTTTTTGTGTATGTAAGACAACAGTCAATGTCCAAATAATATACGTTCGTGACGAAGATATAAATGCGAATTAATAGAGTAAGAACAAATCTATGATTTGTCTTGGAACATTTAGTAAAATTATAAGCAATTAGGATTTTGTGTTTGTACGTAGGTAGTTGATATGAAAATTTACTTTTGTTATCGTTTTAAAAATTACACCGTTTACGTAACTGCTAGTACAAAATCTTACTTTTTGATTTGACTTGATTAAATTTGAATTACCTATGTATTAAAAAACACATTGTATTCTACAAATTTCGATAATCCTTTTAAATGTTATTTTAAAGTATATATTTTTTATTACAACACAAACTTACTTGGGGCCTAACGAAGTAATTGTCATTAGAATTAACACGAGCTTAGTTGTATGGTGCGCTTGCGCAGGTTATCTTGTATCTAAGAGCTACGTCGAGCTTACAAAGCTAAGAAAGGCATTCTCAATCGATGACTAATTTCTAGCTATTTATTTTTAAAAATTGTCACATTTAGCTTAATATTGGATGGATTTCCTCTGATTGTATTTTTTGTCTGGTGGGACTCACCTTAGCACTAAAATGGTTCTATATCCATATAATAATACATATATTTAAAGTATTGTAATACTGTAATATTTTTATTAAATTTTACTGCAGAAGTTTTTGTGGCAAGTGAGCAAAATATTAACATACATTATCATAAAGGTACTGTAAGACTAGGTAATTACATTTCTACAATGTATTAGGTACTGTTTGTAAAAACACTGATATATGGCTAAGATAAAATAACAATACATTGCCTATCGAAAAACAATCCATCTTTACAACACTTACTGTGATAAGATGTAAAGAATAATTACCTAATTCACACTCATTGTGTTTTTATTAAGCTCAAGCGAATAGCGGAAAATTTCTACTATTTGGAAGAAAAAACTCAATTTAGCAATCGTCTTAGAATAAGCAGAGTTTATCTCAATCACTTAAAGAACATCAGTATAGTATGATAAAGTTATTTTGAAAAGATCAAGAATGCACTTGTTAATGTAGGCTAGGTAATTTTTCTCCTACAACAAGCGTTATCTCGTTTGCCTTAACGCATACAAACTTTGAAAGGAATACTGCGAATGAACCACTAGTCCTGCATACGTTAATAGATTTGTTCAACGAGATAATACAAGCACTAGAAGGAAACTGTTTTACTCCAATTAAAATATCTTGCCGACACATACATACAGTGAGTACTTATTTTGAATAAAAATGAGGGGAATTGCATTCTCGTATATCTATTAATTAATTATTTATTTTTTATATAATATTTTATATGTAGGTGTATTTATTTTATTGAAATATTTTCTAAACTGTCGAATTTGAATATTTATACTACACAAAGAACCTCTTGTAGACTCAACATTGTGTAGATTTGATATAAGCTACAACTAATTACTTAATTTTATTATAGTCCGATGCAAGTTATTTGAATAAGTATTTGATGATTGTTATTTTTTGTTCCTAAAGTGGAAAAAAAACTAAATAAAAGTTTAAATATGAGACGTCTAAGTTTATAAAATAGCCGTTGTTATGATAAGAAAATAATCCATAATTTATATCTTAATACATTGTCATTCACATATATATGAAGGTGTAATGTTTTACTTTTGTCTATCAATATTGTTAAACATTTAAAAACCAAGAATAGACACAGCTTAAGAAAATATTTTGAAAGTAATTATGTTTAGTTATCTATGATTTCCTTACCTTCAATATCCTTTCGTTTCTTCAATTGTCACTACAACTTTTTCTCTAGTCTCCCAATTCAATTTAAGACTTTTGCAAAGGACTTTCCCGCGTAAAAGCTAGTTGAAAAATGGCGGGAGGTTTTCGTGTAGGGGCTGTGCGCGTCCTTGCGTAGCGGACAAGGTCTCGGCAGAGCAATGTATGCACGCGCGCCGAAGATCCTCCTCCTTATATTCGTTGTACGAGCATAACAGACGCACTGGCAAATTGATAGGAACGCATAGGCAGGATAATAATAGTACTTCAACAGGTTGACTGTATACCTCAGAGAATACAATTAGTGAACACATTTTTCAAGCTTCGGTTGGCGGTTAAATAGATTATGCCATTAATTTTCATTTACATAAATGAAGGTTTAAGAGAAGCAGTGTCGAAGCGACGGACTCTTGTTGAATGAAACTTCTCTGAGATTTTTTACATAATTTATATTTATGAAGCGAGTTTTATGATGAGATAATAATTTCATAGTAGCAATTTGCGATAATTATAATAAATTTTAAGTATTATAATTGTTACAAAAATAATGAATTCAAATGATTACCAGTTCTATGTCAACATTTTTTGGATTCTAATTAACGATTGCAACTTAAACCTCATAAGTTAAATCCTAATAAAGACAGGAAATAAAAAGCTTGTAAACATTGAAATATTGATAATGTCATAAAACTACCGTTACGATGCCATTTAAAGGGCCATAAAAATATTTCGTTAACTATATATTATGTGGCTGGATTTATATACGTGTAATTATTACACGTCGTTTTAGGTCATTTTTCACTAAGGGAGCTGGTAACGTGATACTAAAAATTTGTTATTTAAAATACCAACCTTCTTTTAACACGGACGCGTTATAG
Organism: Eurema mandarina; assembly: GCA_018238005.1. Lineage (NCBI taxonomy): Eukaryota > Metazoa > Arthropoda > Insecta > Lepidoptera > Pieridae > Eurema > Eurema mandarina. Next base: position 537 of record DWAJ01000135.1, on the reverse strand, counting down.
AGTGGTTGCATTTTTAAAGTCGTTAACGCGTAAGTATTTTTTTGTAAGTAAATTGAATAAAATAAATATAATAATATGTTTAAAGTTTTTAAAGGATGTATGTTATAGGTATCTATGCTTAATATTATCATTGAGAAAATGGAAAATATATTTTAGGTATGTGTATGTAGGATAGGTGGGAAGTGGTAATATTTTATATCCAAATTTTTTAGTGTCGTATAAATAATATTTTTATTGTTATTGTTTCACGGGGTTAAGCACGCTTTCCTGTTATTCCTGGAGGTAAGCGAATAATGTCGTACTGAAAAGATTAAAACACAAAAGTCCTGTTCCAAAACTAACGCCTCATCCGGGAGACGGATTAAAGAACTTTTTTTTATGATTAATGAACAGTCATTTGACCACGATCACGCCTGATCGTAAGCGAGATGTGGTCTATGTGGTGGCATGACTGCTCAAGAGCCTATTCACTCTAATCTTGAAAAGTTCCACGTTGTATTCACTGGGAAAGACGGACGCCGGTAGAAGGTTCCACTC
>DWAJ01000134.1:0-47281 GCA_018238005.1 Eurema mandarina | reverse complement strand
CAACCAATCAACGCTCGCGCACTCGACGATCACGCGCCCCGCGCGCCGCACCGCTACCTCGATACCTTATTTTTGACTTCTGCGCAGGTTTCGTTCACCGCTAAAGGTAATTGACGGTTACTATACTTTAAGGTATTGCGAGTTATGTAGGGCCCTCGCCCTGGGCCTTAAAATCGCTGGCTTCTAAGCCCCTTGACAGAAGAGACGGATCTGTTTAAGTACCAGGTATATCAAAGTGTTTACACTTATTTCTGAGTATTTAACTTATTAGGTTTCATGTTACTTTTTGTAAATGAAAATGTTATCTTATTAGACTTTTAAAATAATAATATAACGGAATATAATAATATAATGGAATTCAAGAAGTACCGGAGTCACGTGAGAATTAATATATTTAATACGATATAACTACAACTATTTATATAAGTTAATAATTAATTAACGTTTTATACACCGGTTCTTCTCTGTAGGAACCTTCCGAACCGGTGGTAAATGTTTTGTGATACCATGACGATTCAAAAGTGTTACTAAAGGTAGACTAATTGAATAAAGATACTTTTAACTTTGACTTTGACTATAATACGTAATTTTTATCACGTACTAGCAATAGTTTTAGCGATTAATATTTATAATATAAATATTAATCGAAATAGATTTAGCTATTATCTAGCTATGCGCTTTGCAATAAATTTAGTAATTAATATTTTATATATTATATTAATCGCTAATTTTTTTTAGAATATTCCTTGAAGTACGTACGATGGTGGTTTTTAAGCAGATAAAACGGTAGATGTTAGATATAAGGATACTGGTCATATAGTCAATAATTAAGCTAGTCAAATTGGTAAAAAAACCTTACACTTAACTAATAGTTCAAACCAAAGTGTTAATATTGTTAATGATTAAATATATCAATTGCTTAGTTGCGTTTGTCCATGCATGTGTGTGTGTATGTGTGTTCACCAGACCATCAGAACGTCTACTAAAGAGTTTTTGTTTATATTTAAAATTGTATGTTCTTATTTTTTTAAAAGAGCAACTATCAGAGTTTCTTTCCGGTTCTTCTCTGTAGAAACTGCCTTCCGAACCGGTGATAAATGTTTTGTAATACCATGACGATTCAAAAGTGTTACTTTATGTAGCCTAATTGAATAAAGATACTTTTGACTTTGAAAAAAAGTGTACACACTATTGAATATAAGCTAATAAAGTAATAATTATACTAATATCAAACTTTGAAGAAAATTATTTTAAATAATTAATCTGACTATAAGTATATATTACATACCTTTGCATATCTCGTGTAATTTCTTGGCTTGTCGCGGCAGCTTCGACACCGGCACGTCTATGCATGACGCGAATAACGATAGAGATTCTTCCTCAGTGAAATGATTCTCGACCTACAATTTAGACAATGGTTTTAAGTAAGAAAATTTACAAAATAAAAAATTAATTAAAAAAATGGCCTTAACACGTCTTGCAAGACAGTTTTTCTACTTTCCTTCCTTTGCCAAAACTATTATGAAATACAATTCAGACTTAACACACTAGACCTATTTTGATTCAATTCAAGAATTTTAAAAGCAATTTCAAACCCAAGAGTTTGAAATTGAGTAAGGAGCAACTTCAACCTACTATTTAATATTATACCGACAAGAATTGTAAGTGTATTATGTGGAGTATTATATAACATATTCACTTTAAATGAAGTATTAACTTTAAACGAAGCATTTACCTTGACAATCTGTGGATGAAAGCTCGCAATAACATCAGTATCCCTTGTTGTCACAAGAATCTTGCACCCAATATCAAATGCTTCGAGACATTCTTTTTCATTCACTTCATCGAGCACTAACAATGATTTTTTCAGAGCATCATCTGAGAATATGGCCTTTAATTTATCTTTCAGTTCTTGGCTCGTCCAGTCTGTACTGGAAATTGAGTCAGCCGTTGAGCCGATACTAGTCATGGATATGGATGAGTTCATGAATAAATTATTGGTCGAGCACAGTTGTGAAGCTTTGCGGTATAACCTGGAAATAATTTGTTTTACTTCTTAACAAAATCTTTTATACTTATAAATACAAAACAGTCGAGTATAATTGACAATATAAACTATTAATATTAACTTGGTTTAAACTTTAAAACTTTTTTTTTAAATCATCCCCCAAAAGGTTGCACGAGGGTTTGAAACTTTTTATAATTTGACGCTTTCACGGCCAAACCGCTGAACCGTTTGTAATGAATTTTGGTACATAGAAGGTCTAGAGCCTGAGATAGTAAAAGGGTAATAAGGGGGCAAGGGTCAAAGTTTATTTGAAAGTCCACGCGGACAGAGTCGAGGGTAAATAAATAAATGTATGTATCCTCAATGATTTTAAAATTGCTAATTAAATTATACTAAAAAACCTGAAGCACTAATCCACACACAATCGTTTTCCATTTCGACTAGTTTCGTTGACAATTTTGACTAGTTTCGATATAATTTTTGAGCAAATTCGATTTTTTTGTGTATTTCTACAATAATACGTTGAAATTATGTTCGATCCGATTCCTTATTAGTATAGCTTAAGCTCCGTAACTCGGCAATCTGTATCAAAAATTTTCAATACCGACGACGATTGCCTTCCAAGTCTCTAACTTAGAGCTTCAGAGAGTAAAATGTAATATATACAAAAAACTCACTTATTCTGTTGAGCAATTATATCGTCTTCAGTCTTGCAGTTGGCCAGGTTTCTCCAGAACACGACGCCGTTGAAGTTGTCAGTAACTAGTTGCGGGTGATGACGCAGTGCGCTGATGGCGACGCACGTTTTGCCCGATCCTGACATTCCGTGCAATACTAAGATCTTATGACGAGTTAGAGCTTGTAATTTATTGACTACATCTTCTTCCTGGAATTAAAAAAATATATATAAGCTAGTAAACGGGTTTTCAGATATAAATATATTAAAAAATTCTAGATATGCATGATAATGCTAATAATAGGTAGTGTTGATCACGAAAGTGCCCGTGACCCGTGCCCACAACGGTACAACGGTTTTTGGTCGGTGGAAGTCGGAATTGAATGAGTATCCTATAAGAATTTCCTTACTAAAAAAAGTGTTATATTAAATGAAGAAAGTTACGACCACGTCGACATTTGCGAGTAATTTTTGTTTATCCTTATGAATGACGCAACAATTGCATCAGGTGTCTGCGTAATCAATGTAGTTTATATTAATTTGATTGCGGATTGCGGCTAGTGACGTATTTCGATATGTAAAATTATCGTTATGACGTACGGATTAAAATATAAATCGTATAAAAATGTCAAACACGTATCTTTAAAAATTGTTTACAAGTAGTAATATCCTCAATCGTATACTTTCTTAACCTAATGATTCATAATTCGATGCACACTAGGATAATCTTATCAATAAACTGAAACTTTAATTTGGCTTATTCATCGTCATATAAATAATGATAAAGTATATACTTACCACAATATTCCTTCTAACATAATGATCAGGTAGACGGGGCACGTCTCCCCTACTGATGCTATCCTCAAAACTATCTTCAATCATAGCTTTGTCTTCATCAACGGCGAATTTCTCCCATATCCATTTGTAGTCTTTCGCCAGGCTATCTATAAAGGCTTCATACGAATTGTTGTTCCCATTTTGTATGATAGTTTTTAAAAGGAAACGAACTCTATCAGCTCTGTCATGCTGTAACAAAAAGGGAGAGTATTGTTTTCTTGATAGGCTGATGAAAAATTCATAATTTATATAATAATGATTAATTATGTATCCCACAAGTAATTTCAAATCTTATGAAGCAACTTAAACTATTACTAGAATTAAGAGGACGCAGTTCAGAGATCGTGGGGCAAATTATTATGTTAATAAAAATGAAGAGGATATGGACAGGATCCGGCATTTTGAGCAGGGATTGTAGTCTCGTAACATTTATAATTTTCACAATGTTATTGACCTTGCCTTGGGGTCGCTTCCATCGATATTGTGTCTGTATTAGCGTAGTAATATTAGGACAATATCTTTCAGTAAGATCTCATCGCGATTGCCTCAGACGGTGTGTAAGTATTTTAAATAATGATACGTGCATAAAGCTGGCTTACATTCCTAACACGATGTCGTATCCGACAACAACCAAATAAGGAAAATCTCAATTATTTTGAATGCTTTATATAAAACAATATCGCTAAAAATGTTATTTAAAGAGGATAACAATTTATTTTCTTTAGGACGACGTTTCATTATTATATTACTTTAACGCAAGGTAAAATTCAAACACAGCACTTACTTGCGTTTACATACGTTAATTAGAAAATTAACTAGATAATTCATGTAAAAATGTTTAAAGGCTGTCTTTAAACTTACCAGCTGCAATATATGATCGAAATCCTCGTGGGATATTGCCTGTTTGCTGAACAGTTCATCGAGTATGTATATGACATTCAGGTCGCTCACGATGAGTTGCTGATGCTGCTGCAGAAGCTTCCGATTTCTGATATCCATTGTATCTGCTGGTCATTCATCTGAATAATAAAAAAAAAAGTTTTAATCCCGACCAATATATTTTTTTGTAAAAGTGAACGTTAGGGGTAGTACTTGAGTAATGTTTATTCAAAAATTAGGATAGACAAATAGATAAGTTAAATACATCATTCTTACATCTAAAAATGGTTTGCTAATGTAATAAAGGTTAACGAAGATTTAAGGCAATTTTCCATTATTATATATTTTTAATACACAAAAAAAAAATTAAATAGACATTTCTCTCTAATTTTATTGTTTATTTATATATTTATCATTTCATCTTAAAAGCTAACAGGTGTTACACCCAAAACACTTACAAGATTAATTTAGAGTCAATTAATTCATGTTAATTTATTATTTAAGTAGTCAAATATCAAGTATGCGTACCTATATTATTTTATTTAAAATAATATGAAATTGTTTTTCTAAATGTTCTAATCCATCGGCAAATAGATCCAGTTCGTGATGTTGGGCAAGTATGTCCCCGTATTGTTGTGGTTGCTTTCGATGTTTTACAAACCTAACTAATCAGAGATCGTTGACCAACAACGCAGTAAGTACAATTTTGTATCGATGACTCATATTCATTATCAGTACTATCTAAGTTGAAACTGAAACAGTGGTCTTTTATACGATTTTATTGGTTTCTATAATTAGTAGTAGAAGTTGACTAAACAAAATTGGTTTAAAATTTTGCGATAAACATAATCATGTTTAGATTTTAAATTATTTATTCTTTATAACATATCTTACCTTAAAATCCCTGTATACTAAACGGAATTCTATTGTTTTATTAAAAAACCCTTCAAACGACTACTCTAGTTTTAAACTTTAAATTTTAAATATCTCAGTTGTTAAAGCCTCCATTGTACATATTATGTAATGTATGGTTATTTGTACCTTTATGTTACGTAAGGTGACAAGTTAATACTCAAATAAACGTTTGTAAAGCAGCCAAAATTTCCATATTTCTTTGAAAGGCAAAATCGACTTAGACAATCGATAATGGCGAACTAATTTTAGTGATGTTGAAGTTCTAATAATTTTTTAAAGTTACACGGCACTGATAAATGTTTTTTGAAATACATATAATAATTAAAGTGAAGATTTACTAGTTGTATGTAGAGTAAATGCCCATATAACTTAGGCTATAGAAAAAACATAAGCTATTTTATAAAAAAAACAATTTAAACGTGAATAAAACGTTAAATCTGTGGTACTTATTTAAATTGGTTACTTATTTTAATTATGATCATTACGAGAACAACATCTAATCAGAGGGCACCTTCAAACGGGCCAAAGTGGCCGATGCTCATATTATGTGATGACTAAACAACGTGATCTGACTAGGTTCGTACGATTTAATACTTTAATCGATTGATCGACCGATAGCAACGATAATAAAGTTGGGAAAGGATATGCAATAATGTGTCATTATCACAGGTATTGATAGCAAAAAATCTAAACTTATTAATGTAAACATAGGCTTTATGTAGAGATAAGCTATGGATCTATTTGTTAATTACGAGAAATATCATTGTTCGTTTAATTTCTAAACGTGTACACCCATAAGTCGTGATTTAGTACATCAAAATTAAAAATTTGTGGTTGTTTCCACAACTCCATTTATAGGCAGCTCAAAAATTCATAAGTCAATGGCTCTCGACAAATTGGATGCTACATTAATTGTTCGCGGAATTCGTTTTTGAAGCGGAAAACTAATTAAAAAACAAATTAATTAATTGCAAGTCGCAATTAATAAATTAGTTATTATTTTACTTAATGATAGGGTAAAAATAATGATTAAAATTATAAAGGAATAATCATTATAATATGTATTTTTATAAGTAAGTATATATACCTACGTCTTAAGATATCTAGAGAATAGAAACAGTTTAAGAAATCAGTCTAAAATCCTATCATACTCATTTTATAACTTACTTTTATGGACTCTTGCACAAAGTGACAACCAGGTAATTAATATTAATTAAATAATATATATTATGTCTGTTGCACTTCTTTAAAACGAACCACAGAGATAAATAAAAAAATCACACTAATTACGAAGCGTCTGTTACCATCGAATCACGGTAAGTTAATGAACATAGTAGGTTGTATTCGGACCAAGTTTACACTAAAATATTGTGTGACCTTGCAAATTAATGACACCCACACGACGATATCGCCTGCTTAGATAGAGACTACGAATTAGGTGATTGACCGCACCACTGATTGTCAAGGCTGTACGCTATAGAGATGATCTTTGCCATTACCAAATATTTGTGTGTATAAACATTACTTGAACATATGAGATGTATGGTCCGATATAAGGAACTTATTAAATGAAGTATTACTTTGTTATACCGTTTAAAATAAAGCTATGAATTGATTTGACATACAACAGTCTTATTAATGTTCGACTTAGTGATTATAGCATATTATTTCAGAATTCATAACTTGGTCCTTAAAACGCACAATAGGCAAACAAAACATCTCTTCGAACAATTTATTACTCACACTTTCTTTGCTTTTGCAATCCTGATTCTAGGCCAAGGTCGCTTTATCTAACCTATTATTGGTCTACTTACATGACCAATACACGTACATAGGTAATATTGGTGTCATATTCAAGTCGAGTAATTGATAGTACACTGATAAGGTTTGGAATTCCCACATTATCCTAAAATAGACTTGTCCAAACAATTAACTATTGCATTATTTTTTTAGGTGATAATATTAGTATTAGAATATATATTGTTCTTATTATAATATATCAAATAAAATGTTTCATTTTCTTTGTTATTGTTTTGAGGTAACTATTTCTGGTTTTATATAGGCTTAGTTTTGTATAACTATTATAAATTGGAATTCAATCTAAGTTACAATAAAAATAAGCTTAAAATACTAACATAAACCAAGAAAATCTAAAGTACCTAAATAAAATTGTTTTGTTTAAAATAATATAATCTCATAATAAACATCTTATTTTTTCTAACTCTATACTTGATTGTTGTGTGATTCACACACATGAACTTTATGTTATATATGTACAAATCTTCAAAAATGTATACATATATTTATTTGCCTTATAATCTATTATGTTATTAAACAAGAAACAGGGTGCAACAAGTATATTTGTGGACAAAATTTCTCATTGATGTTTGATATTTTATTAAAGAATCTATCTATTAGTATGTAAACAAATAAAACCATTCATTAGTCAATCATTATATGCCTTCTAAATCTTAAACAACTTGAACCTCTTATATTAGTAACTAGTATCGCAGATCCCAACTGGTATACGAAGAATTATCAAATTAAAAGATTACTTCATTATAAGAGTGGTTGCCTTCAAGAAATCAGTGTAGTGGTCGAGTTTAAATGTTTGGGACAGCCTGAGTACAAAGCTCTCTTATGGGTACAGACAACTAATTTAAGGATTCATAATCTTAGCTATAAATCAATCATAGTTTTGACTATACTTCTTCAGACTTATTAATAAATATTTATTGAACTATTTACTTTGAAATTTATATCACATTTAATAAAATGGACGTTTTTTCTCAAAATCTTATTTTTTTACAATACTTCATGACACAGCTCAGGAAGTATTGTTGTGGGATCTCAGACTTTACTATAGTATGAGTTAATAGTTGTTTATTTATAAACTACTTCATGTACAAAACTAAGATGGAAGTTCATATAATACATATTTTAATTTTATTTTTAACAACTTTTATGATATTCATTCTTTAAAAACTAATTTTCATTCATCATTCAGACGGTAAATGTATAAATAAAAGTAATATTTTATAAAATTTGTAAGTGCTGAGTTGATCCTATAAAGTAAAGTTTTTATATTTTTTATCATATTATAATAAGTATTAAATTGAGCCCCAATTTCGTTTCTTGTAAGTTGGTAATAGTAAATTGATGAAGTCAAGTTATATGTTCGAAAGAAATAAGATGAAATACTAAAATTGAAATTGTCTAATAAACAGAAAAATCCTAATAGCCTTCAATAGAACAAGATTCTAACGTGGTAAACATCAAATTCACAATGTAAGTAACACAATATTTATAATTTAGATTAAATTAATTTTATAAATACATTATTTTTTGTTGAAAAAATTGTATTTTGAGTAAAATGCTAAGTAGGAGGCATTGAAAAATAAAAAGGGATCTACCACAGGTTTTGAAAATGATTATTAACAATGAAAGATTTTATACTCACCCCTGTAGGACATTTATCTAAATAAGGTCTGAAGAAAATGATGATTAGAATCTTTTTTCATACAGTTTTTTTAATGTTACAAAATTACAAAAAATTAATTTATCTTATGTTATAATAACATTACAATAACAAAGCAAACAAACACTACATTACGCTTCACATGAATAAAACTGTTGTCAGTTGTTTTGATTTGATGCACTTCAATGCAGTTTATTGTCAACGTTCTCATTGGTTACATTAACTAATTTTTATTTTAGGACGATTCTATTGGTTCAAATGAGGATCGTACGAGTTGTTTAATTGGTCGATTTTTGAAGGAAGGTAACCACTCATCAGTTACTATAGATAAAATATAATATTTGATACAGAAATTAATTACTTTACTTTTCTTTATTTCATAATTGGAATATTAATATACACGTTTGAACTTTGAAACAACACATTTTTATTAACTTAAACTTCGCTCACAGCGAATAATGTATAGATAGGTGTATCATAAATGAACTTAACAATATTTCAACAGTTGCGTATAGATGACGCCCTAAACTATGTTTAAAAGAAATTTGTTTATTACCAGCATTCTGTAAAAGATGGCGCGATGTTATATTTATACAGATAAGGTGCAATAATACAATTTGATTTATAAAAATTGGCTATGCAGTGTTCTGTGTTACAAGTTATCTATTTCCATTCGTTTGAATCTTGAACACTTTGTAGTAGTGTAATGAATTCATATGCTAGGTATTATTATCCTGGTGTAAATGAAGCAGTAAGTACTTATTTTTTTGCATTCATATATTTTCTAAATAGGATTTTTTTCTGTTAAAAATTTAGAAATTTTATATGAGAATTTTCTTGATTAAACCGAAAAATGAAAATTTGTCGAGTGGTTCCATTTTGCACAAATACTTACAATTTAGAAATAGTTTTAGGACTTAAGGTTTGCAATAAGGAATTATTTTGATGAGTGTTTTCATTATTTCTTTATTAGACTGCATAAAAAAGTAACGGTATGATTAAGTGTAACTCGGAGCAGTTTTTTTATTGTCTCGAAGAAGTTTGGGAGCGATGTTTAACATTTATTTTTCAGGAATATGTAAATTGTAAATATGTAGTAGGGGAAAAGACTTAATATTTGTTACTTGTTTCTAACATAAATGTTCAAATATAAAATAAATATATTGAATATGTACACTGATTTATCTCCACCACAAATGTATAATGTATTTGTACGTATATTACTTAAAACTTGCTTACAATATATGTATTATGTACCAATATATTATATGTATATGTATTATGTGTATGTATATATTTGATACAAACATATTTGTAGGTACTCCAATAAATAATTAAAAGTGAATCATCGAACCTTTCGTTTTTAATAAGTAGCTACAATGAATATTCATAATATATTTGAAAAGACGTACGTTTTATACTATAAAATTAATATTATTCAGGTAGAGCAGATGCAAACCGCTACAAAGGTGTAAGTAATATCAGTGGTTTACTGTAAACAACGATTCTTTAGAACCTATCAAAGACGTCTATGAATAGAGTGTGAGGCTTAACTTTTAATAAGATTTATTGTAACCGATCTTGTTTTGACATTGACAATAGAGGGAAATCTTGGCGGCAAACGCTGTCCTTTGTCATGTGATACTGTGTGGTCTTGGTCCGTGTTGGCTAATATTGTAATAGTATTTGCGTTCACACACCTGGGTAAGAAAAAATTGACTTTGAATTTCCATAGAGCTTTATTTTGGTGAAGAATACATTCATTGACTCAATATAAATAAAAAAAAAACGGGTGAACGTCGTGGTGGCACAATATATCGCAAATCACAATATTGAAATTTGAAGTAAATTAGTAGAATATGTTGTCAAGTGAAGTGAAATAATATCCCAAAATAATAATTAAGAAGTTTTCAAATTTTGTTTTTAAAAACAAAAACGCTATAGAATCCCTTAGATCGTCAATCTGACTATCTAAATTGAAACGGATTTTCGAAAAAGACAATCATCAAAGTTATTTAGTAGGTATGAACATTATGCCAATAACTTTCGTATAACAAAGTATTTTCTACATCAGTGCACAATATTGAAATATATGTAGGTATTTAAATATTAATCTCTAAGCTTTCTGTGTTTCATAGAAACTCGTGATTGTTAACAGTCACGGTCTTAACGAAATCTTAGCACCTAATACTAAGTAATACAGGTTAATGTCGTTGAACAATAATCTAGGTACCTATGTGAGTGTTTTATGGACCTCCGTACTTGTAAGTTACAAATGCATGAGAATGATAGCAGTGAAACGTTTGAGTTATGCTAATGCACCCTGCGATACTTCCACTCATTCACGGCTCTAGTTTGAAACGTAGAAATAGTTATCTTAACGACATATAAACATAAAGTTGTCCACTATGGCGTCACTAAAAAGCGATTGTTGTTAAATTTAATGGAGCATTAAATAAAATAAAACATTTGTGAGTCACCATAATTAAAGTTTGTAAAATTTACGTATATTATAGACACTTTAAATTATTTAAAGTATTCAGTAAACGTTAAAAGAAAGTTTACTAATTTTCATTATTTCTTAATCGATCTGTTTATTTACATAATATGTTTATATATACCTATATTGAAGATAAAAAACGATATTATAAATGAAAACCGTTAGAATTAATTAAAGTTAGTTGCCCTATTTTATTTTAATTGCAATAATTATCATTATTATTACTACGTAGTAACAAAGTTGCTTTTTTCTCTGTTTTAATGTTTTTTTTTATTCAATAGAGTGATTCAATAGTATACTGATTCTGATCCGTTAAGAAATTGTAGGGGTTTCATTACATTACTGTAGTGTAATATTAATGTGGCTACTGATGTAAATAACATCGCCTTAAAGGCATTCCACGTTCTTAAGTGGTCATTTCAGTATATCTTACTAAGACTTATCGCAAATTCTAATTCCTGAAGCACACTACATGTATCTATTAGTTTATTTGTTTGTTTTGTAGTAAAAGGTAAAGGAATAATATATTGATATGAGTTATAAAGTTCAGAAAGATTTTTATTAAATTTTATTTTTATTACGTTTTCTCTTCTCTTTTAAAGGTTATTATAGATAGATATTGCTTATTATTAAGCACAATTGCTCGCCACACAGTAAAGATGTAGTCGAAATAGTACTGCTTACCGTTATAGTAAATATTTAATACCATAGCTATAATATGTATTAAAATTAATTTAATATCTCTCACAATGACATCAACAGAATGTTATATCCCTGTACATTACATCATTAGCCTTTGTAGCAAATTTTGCTTCTACCATTAACCGAGCTTAAGCGATTTAATTTTGAATCTCCCTAGACTGTATCGCCAAACGTCGATGGTCCCTAATCACGACCCACGGACAAGATAATCCCTTCGATTTATTGCCCATAACAACGGTCAATGTCATCAATCGATGTGGTTATACTGATTTATAAATAGTTTGGTGATATTGGTGTTAATGAAATGATATTGGTACGCAATAAATCTAATAGTCAATGGCAAGGTTGGGACACAATGAAGGTTGTTTACAAAGATGCATTGGTTTAAATTGTAATGTAGTCATAACAACGGGCAGGCCACCCCCAATGCGGTGGCCGGTCCACATATTGTTATGAAGCCTGGCCATTTATTACGGCAATGTGGTAGAGTCACGTTATTTAATTAGAATTTAACTAACGTCACATTTATAATATATTTGCTATGGTTAAATATGTATAGTTAATAATTAAACGTTGTTTTTATTACTGAATATAAAAGGTATCTACTAAACCTTTTTCTTTTTTCACCTTTTTATTTTTAAAAATTAGGTCATTATGTACTTAATTATAATTTTATTAAACTTGAAGAGCAAATTTAGATTTAATGGTAATAAAATGGTACTTTGGATCGCCATCTTCAAAATTAATTTTCAATTGAAACTGATGTTTTTTAATAAAATTAAGATAATTACAATTGAAAGGTTCAGTAAGAATTTGACTTATCATTTCAAATCGATTCTCAAAAAAAGAGACCAGAAAATATTTGTACATAATAAGTTCGGCAAACGTAGCATCTCAAAAGATAAGGGTTGTATTTTTAATATGACTGGGATTTTGTTAAAAAGCGAGTCGCGTTTTAGAAAAACATCGTATAATTAGAGCATCATTCGATGAAATATTAGGATTCATTCTCACGAGCTTCCTTAGTCCATGACGTGACCAAAATTCTTGTGGACAAAGGTACGGTAGGGAAGCGTAGGTAGCTCGCCCTACCGTCAATATTTCCATCAGCGGGACACCATTGTCACTGTCTCTTTGTACCTTGACGCAGCACTGCACTGACTAAAAAATCATTAATTTTATATCACAAAGAAGGAACCCACAAATCGAGGCCCTGAAAAAAATTAAGAGCATTCAGAACCGGTCACTGACATAGGTCGGACGTACGCTCTGTGGATATTTTGATTTGAGTTTTAATTACATGATTTGATATGAAGTTCGCCGACAAAGATCGATTATGAGAATTTGTACGATATCTCTTAATATATTGTATACTATATAGTAAATATAGAATCATTATATCCGTCTTATTTGATCTAATCTAAAAATATAGTTGCAGATAAATGATATTATATACCTACGCATACACGAATAAGTTTAACAAAATAAGTTTAATAGTTGAAGCATCAAAAAGTAGCTCAAACCATGCTTCAAATACACGTTTTCTTTTAGATTTAGATTAAAGCTAATATATATTATGAGTATACTAAGCATTGATAATGTGTAATAATGAAAGGCTTCAATAGTCATTACTTACAAAATGTTTTTTAAGTCACCAGTGTAATCTCAGGGATTTTTACTAAAAAAATTATATTCTAAAAGCCAAGGCCCGAAATGTAATCCAAAATGTAAAGGACCCGTACCAGGCCATCATGAAACGCGACTAGTCTATGCATCGCAATGAACGTTGATCACAACCTATGTACAAACATATCTTACTTGTCAATCTTTCATCACTCATTTGTTCTACGCGTCCGAATCAATGTGCTGTGTTATTTTTTATCATAGCGAGCTATTATGCTTATCACTTATCTTAAACTCGTTATTGTTTTAGACAGTTGTTTTATTTGTTAACGTACTATACTGATGTTAAGATAGACGCACATCGTGTGAGTCTATTGCGGTTTAGGTAATTAATATTCGTACTGTTTAAAATTTCAATTCAGAAATGATATTACGCATAATATTGTAGGTACTCTATGTGTGTTTATTGAATTTGGGGTTTTGTAAACATAGACATATTTTATCTTAATAAAATATTTGAAAATCCTATAAGATTTTATGTTTACAGCTTAAACTTAAAAACAAATTTCTAACGTAAGTACGAATGTTCCAAGGACTTGTTAAAACATAATACACAGTCATTGTTTTCATGTACATACATGGACTTAAAATTGTTTAAAATTGCCCTGTTACATTAGACATATTTGGACAGTGTCGTTATTTCCAAAGCGTGAGGTCACTGAGCAATGTGTTAGGTTTTTGTAAGCAAAACAATGGTGCTTTCATCTAGTTAAAATGTTCTTGTTATGTCTTATTTACATTTCCAACCACGAACCTGAAATTACGAACTGTTACACAACATCACACCCAATAAAGGCTTCTTTGTTTCTGTTCAAAAATAATTTCGAAACCGACACGTGTCTAGCGGTCACTCGGAAAGTTATAAAAATGCTACTTTTATTCTCTCCGGTTATAAAATGTATAATACTTCTTTTGTTGACGTCTTGGCTTAAAACCGAGCATAGACTAAACTTAACATCGATCCGGATTGTTGTTAAATAAATCACGTGGAGTTTTGTGATTAATGTCAACGAAAAAGCGTAAAGATTCATATTTAGTGCAGCATCTAAACGTGCGTGACAAAACCGACCGGATTAACCAGATCTATAAAATGTGGGAGAAAATAAAAGCTTTCTGCTCACTGTTTATACATCTTGTGTACCTAATTATTTATTAAAATCCCCACATAAATTTAAATTTATCCGACCAAATAGTAAAAACGGTTTAGGGTTCCGCTCATCTGTAAAAGTGACAGAAGAATAAACGTAAAAAGTTACCTATATTCATAAAAGAAAAGCAAATTAAAAAGATATGAGAGAAGAGAGAATAATATGACAATATTTTACAACAGTAGGTATGTTTAAATTAGGTTTGTAGATTTTCATCATTCGATAATTTATAATTAATTTAATCAACTATATGTTATAGTTACTCACGTTTTATTCGTATCGCGCCAGCTAAATACATACATAGGCTTCTTCTATACTGGACCATAATCCAGTTAAATTTGAAACCGATGATTCCACTAACCAAAAAATACGTAAACAAACCGTTGATGCTTTCAAAATACGAAGCGTAACAAACGCGATTATGTTGCATATTCGAACGCACATGTTAGACTTTGAAAAAATAAAAAATCGGTTTTGAATTAGCCAAATTCGCTTTATCCGTAAACCGGAATCTGCGGCCCCTCCTAATAGGCCTAACTGAATAATGCTAATCATAATGGCATTACATTCATTCGAATTTCGTCAAGTATCTCGGGATCGCTCTCGGATTCTCATCTATTTTTTGTGATTCAACTCAAAATGAATTTCTTGTAATAAGCTAATCTAAGTCGCGATTGTGTTAGGTAATGAGATCTGTAATTGATTTAGGGACTGCTGCCCGTAACTACTTATAGCTCTTGATAAGAATAACTTTTTATTCAATGTTTTTTTAATGCGAGAAATGAGAAATTTGTTGGAGATGATCCAATCTCTGCCGAATTTGATTATTCATTTTGGTGCTATAATAATATGATTTGAAACAGTTTCACGGAGCGAATTTTAATTATTTCTTAATGGAGGATAAAATCTTCAAACCAACAGTTAAATGAATTTAATTGTGTATAATTAAATTCATTTAACTGTTGGTTTTGATGTTGGAATTTTTAATTTCTATTATTATAAACGGTATAAAATATAATTCCTTGTTATAAAACCACTATCGTTTTAATGTTAAGTTTACATTCATAAAGAACAACTCTGTGCCGTTATAACTGTATTTGAACCAACCTTTGTGCATCTCTTACTTCTAAGAACATATTTTATTTCAATGAATATATTAATTTATAATATATATTTTTTTATAGTTAAACGCTGCACATTTGGCAACAATATCCCCGGATCACACAACAATGCAGTCTTAATGCTAACCTTACAAACCGCGACCATTAGTGAAGCTGACACAAAATATTTTGACATTTACTGTACCCAAATATGTATGGGTCCTGCGGGATTTCGTACATTCAGCTAACGTGAACAGACAGAAGGATCGATTCGATTTACGCGTTTTTTGCGGGAGCACAATAGCTTCTATTTATCGATAGATAATAAATGTTAGGAACAGTTGGCGGGAATCGATTTGACTTGTAATGTGGTTAGTTATGGTGATCAAAATCACATGTTGTTTCGTTTCGACGCGAAGATCTCTAGTGACAAAGAGCCCTCATAATGAGAAGCATCCGTTAGATTAATATTTATGACTTCGCCACCGTTGAATTGAAAACAAAAGTGGATAGCGGGATTTCGGTATTCATTATATCCTCCTGTCGCCAAACACTCCTTTTTGTAACAGATGCTATTGTTATTTTGGTTACTTCAATTGTTTTGAATATGTAATAATACCTGTTTACCTGATTCTTAGATTATTGCGATTTCTTCGAAAATATATCAATTAGCTCATTACTGCTAATCAATTATTGACTTCTTAACGACTCCGTAATAATTATGTTATTTATAGTTCTGTATACAACAACATTACCTTCTGTTGGAGGTAATAAGAGCGTTTCTAATTACTCCTGTTAGCTCCTAATTAACCATTTAGTGAAGATATTTTTTTCTTGAGGAAAGCAAAATCTTTTTTACTGTACTGTAGAGCAATGTGAATGAAAGTCTGTTTGTACTGATTAAGTACGTTTTAAGTAAAACGAGATAAACAAAATGAACTCAATATTTCGAAATCGCTTAAAAACAAATATGTACACTACGCAGCAGCCAGTAAATAACCACAGCGATATGTCGTTTATTTAATTTGTCACAAATTCCTCTGATTGAGCAAAATAAAAGGCTTTCACTAGTAATTCCGGTGCATTTATTAAAGAACTTTTTGCATTCCAATCACGATGCCATCAGATAATTCTTTAGTACAATTTGTGCGTTGCCGACGCGGGATTGCTAAAATGGCTTTTTAAGTTTGCCGAAAGCTTTATACATTACTCATGAATACGGGGCATTCGTTATGTGAACACGGTATAAATACCTACCGATACGATACGGTGGCAGGAATGAGGCTCAGTGTTAACCACCGTTTAGCGTATGAAAAAATGTTTGAATAACAATGATTTAAGCGACATATTGGCCTTATACAATGTGATATTGTTTTGAAAACCACTTTTAAAGACATGCTAACACAAAATTTTGTTTAATCCTATACCTTAGACCTTGATCAATTTCATTATCCAAAAGTTATATAAATGAAACTATATAATAAACTGTCTATAAAAATGGTTGTCTCAATCTCTAGATAACGTTTTAACACAGCAGAATCCTTTTTAGCACGTGTTAGGAAAAGGTACAAAAATATCAAAGATAAACGACAGGGTTTCAAGGAAATGATGAATCCTTTCCCTTATGATGTCACTAAGCGATTCGACAAGGCCAGCTGATAAGTGTTATCTCTGCAAAATGCGTCATATTCACAGGTAGAACAAGAATGTAAGACAAAAGCAATCGGCAGGAAGTCTGCCGCCTCACCTACTAATGGTAAATATTGTGTGGATAGCGATAAGGGAAATACGATGTTAATCTATTTCGGTGTGCTCAACGTGTGGGAACATTGATAAGAATATAAAAAAATAATCACCTATGTTTAGGTTTATGTTGGTAGTGTTTACCTGTTTAGTATTTGTACCTGTTGAAGTAAAAATATGCTTTGCATTATTCTGAAATATCTGTCTCTGATTATTATGCTAGCATTAGATATAAAGTTACTATAATACGTACTTCAATTACCGTAGTAGTCTCACAGAATGTGTTACGATATTACTTAACAAATGATGGCATAGAATTTTTATGATCGATGAAAAACAAACAAAGCAAGCAGCGCCATGTTTATAAAAGCTCGCGAAGCACGCTCCTGTTCATGCCAATCTCGCGGTGAGCAACTTGTTGCTGTTGTGAACTTTTGTTCCGATAGAGACACGCGTATCGGTGCGCTCTGTCTGGGGAGGAGCGTAGTGCGGGGAGCATGCCGGCAGCCGGTCGGTCAACTTGCCGAGCGCGCTCCGTCAGTCAGTCGACCCGCGCTCTTCAGCGAGAGCGGTCCTGTTACGTTGCGTATTGTGAACTCGAGCCGTTATGTGGCGTGTATCGAAACAAGTTTGACGTGGACTTTTATTCAACTTTAAGTGCGTAAGAACACAGAAATGTGCCCACATGAAGAAGTGACTTTATAAATAGTGATAGTTTAAGTGATAAAATGAAAATGTTATCGATGGGATTATTTACATTGTGGTATGCGGTATGGTGTTGGATGTATTTGGAGGCCGGTGCGGCGTCTCTCACCAGTCGAGTGGCAGAGGCACCTCAGGAGTGTGAGTGGCAGCGTGTGTCGGGTGGCGCGGGCGAGCCCACACGGGTGCAGCTTGCGTGCTCACTACGCACCGCCGCAGGCGCCACCGACCTGTTGGCCGGTCTAAGTACTTCGCAAGCTCAGCGAATTACGGCTCTTGATCTACACTGCACCGATGTTTTATTATTTGAGAGCTCATTAGATGTCGGAAGAAGAAAAGAGGAAGGAACAGAGCTGCTCTCCAGATTCCATAACTTAAAGGAAATGAAGATAGAATCATGCAAGATTAGATATGTGCCCTCCGCCGTGTTATCACCGCTAAGCGGCCTGCGAAGTTTAACTATTCGTACACACAATACAGATTGGTCCGCGATGTCTATGGAGTTCCACAGAGATTCTTTTAGAGGACTCACAGATTTGAGGAATTTAGATTTGGGTGATAACAATATTTGGATCTTGCCGTCAGAAATATTTTGTCCTTTATACAATTTGAAGGAGCTAAACATAACTCAGAATCGACTTCAAGATATATCGAATTTGGGGTTTTCCGATTGGGGCAATGGTCCGACTGCTCCTGGTAAATCATGTAATACAGTCTTGGAAACTTTGGACATGTCGTACAATGAAATAAGTGCTTTACCTGATAACGGTCTATCAAGTTTACGCGCTCTTCAAAAGTTACTCCTTCAAAACAATAGAATATCTTCAGTCGCAGACCGTGCTTTTGTAGGCTTAAGTGATTTGCAAATTCTCAATCTGTCAACCAATGCTTTGACTGGGTTACCTCCTGAGATGTTTCAATCCTCGAGAGATATTAAACAAATATACTTGAATAACAATTCTCTCAGTGTACTCGCCCCTGGATTATTGGAAGGATTAGATCAGCTACAAATTCTGGATATGTCATTCAATGAATTGACAAGTGAGTGGGTCAACAGAGACACGTTTTCCGGCCTAGTGCGATTGATTGTTTTAAATTTATCACACAACAGAATTACAAAAATTGATGCTCTGCTATTTCAAGACTTAAATAGCTTGCAGTTTTTAAGCTTGGAATTTAATAACATAGCTCGCATAGCAGACGGCGCATTTTCCAATTTGAAAAATCTTCATTCTCTATCACTGGCGCATAATAACATTATTGAGGTTGATAGCAGTCATTTTTCTAATTTATACGTTTTAAATCAACTATTTTTGGATGGAAATAGAATTTCAAAAGTCGATATGCGCTCCTTTGAGAATATAACGAAGTTACATGACTTGGGTTTAAGTGGTAATCAATTGTCAGAAGTTCCGGAAGCTATAAAAACTCTAAGATTTTTGACCTCCTTGGATTTAGGCATGAACCGAATAACAAAAGTAACGACAACCCATTTCGAAGGCTTGGATGATTTATATGGATTACGTCTCGTAGGAAATAAAATCGAAAAAATATCAAAAGATACCTTTGTTGCTCTGCCATCTCTCCAAATACTGAATTTGGCTTCGAACAACATCGATCAAATCGACGACGGTGCTTTCGCATCTAACCTACAATTAAAGGCTATTGGCTTGGACGGTAATAAATTAGTGGATTTAAAGGGCATATTCACTAACACGCAACCTCTTGTTTGGCTAAATGTATCAAACAATGAATTACTATGGTTTGATTATAGTCATATACCTACTAACCTAGAATGGTTAGACATGCACGAAAATAAAATAGAAAGGCTCGAAGATACATACGGCGTCAAAGAAACATGCAATGTAAAAATGTTAGATGTTAGTTTTAACAAGATAAGAAATATTGATGAGTTCTCTTTCCCAAGTAGTATTGAAACTATCGTGTTAAATAACAATCACATTGAAAAAATAAATCCAGGAACATTTTTACAAAAATACAATTTAAACAAAGTTATGCTTTATTCAAATAAAATTAAGACGTTAGATGTTGGAGCGTTTGCGATATCATCAGTTTCTGAAGATAAAGATTTACCAGAATTTTACATCAGTGAAAATCCATTTGTGTGTGATTGTACAATGGAGTGGCTGCAGAGAATTAACCAATTAAGCGATCTTAGACAACGCCCTAGAGTAATGGATTTAGAAAGTGTAAAATGCTCTTTAACTCATTCACGAAGCGAATTTGAAGTGCTTTTATTAGAAGTAAAATCTTCGGAATTCTTATGCGAGTACGAATCGCACTGTTTTACTTTATGCCATTGTTGTGACTTCGATGCCTGTGATTGTAAGATGACTTGTCCAGATAAATGTACGTGTTATCACGATCTCACCTGGAACTCCAACGTTGTCGATTGTTCGAGTGCCGGCTACGATCACGTGCCAGAACAAATACCAATGGATGCGACCGAAATTTACTTAGATGGAAATGATCTAAATAAACTAGGAAATCACGTATTTATTGGCAAAAAGCGATTACAAGTTCTGTACCTCAATAACAGTAACATTAACACCATACAAAACAGAACTTTTAACGGGATTGAGTCGCTGCGAGTACTTCATTTAGAGCAAAATAATTTAGAAGTTTTACGCAACACTCAGTTTACGAGACTTCAAAATCTTAATGAACTTTACCTGAGCAGCAACAAAATTAAAGTAATAGAAAATGACACATTTAATTACTTGCCTTCACTCGAGTTCTTAGACCTTGACAATAACGGTTACGTTGATTACATGCCATGGAGAGTCATTACGGATAACAATCCTCGCACGCGTGTCTCTGTGGATGGCAACAATTGGGTCTGTGATTGTAAAGATGTAGCGCAGTTAAACCAATGGCTCATAAAAAAGTCAAAAGATACCGAAACCATGATGTGCTACTTTCCTGACGGCCAACTTATGAACAAAACTATAGCTAATGTAGCCAAGGAATGCAAGACTGAAGTAACCACCGAAGAAACAGGAACGGAAACCCTAAAAAGGCTATTCATTGAATCAAATGACGGTGTAGAAAATTATATACCATATATTGCAGCTATATTGATCATAACTATAATACTTTTACTAATGTGCGCCTTATTGTTCATGTTTAGAGAAGATTTTAAATTGTGGATGCATTCGAAATACGGAATTCGAGTATTTAGTTCAACCGCAAAGGACATGAACGACAACAAGAATAAACGTTTCGATGCTTTCTTTGTCTATAATCAACGTGACGAAGACTTCGTGACTCGTGCAGTTAGTTCCGAGCTTGAGAATTCGGGACATACATTGTGTCTACAGCATAGGGACTTGCAGTTAATCGAGAGACGATCTGGGGACAGCCTAGTTAGTGCCGCGGAAAGTTCCAAGAGACTAGTGATAGTGCTATCAATAAACTTTTTACAGCACGAGTGGTACTCGCCCGAATCAAAGGCGTCAGTTCAAAGTGCAATTAATTCAGTGAACGTTAGGCATAGACGACATAAAATCATTTTCTTAGTAACCACAGACTTGAGTGCCATAAATATAGACCCCGACCTAAAAGTGTTGCTTAAAACTTGTACAGTGATAGTGTGGGGGGAGAAAAATTGTTGGGAAAAGCTAAATTTTCGATTACCCGACGTGGACGTGACATTACCCAATCGGACGCTTCATAACGCGAGTAGTACAAAGTGTAGTAATAGGGAAGGTTTCAGCAGGCACGGTAACTTAAGGTACACGGCTCCGCCTACGTCCCACGACCCTTGGTATAAGTATGGGATGGCGCCTCCAATTTTAATGATGTCCAGCCCCATGCACTCTACTAGTGCTAGTGCTGAAGTGTCCGCTCGTAGCACAGAAGACGAGACATGCTCCGTGGCGAGTAGCGAGGGCCGGCCAGACGATCGGTTGCCCCATCACCACAGCTATGTATCAATAGATAACCATCAGTGTGAAGAGCGACCTTTAAGGCCGGCCCAGCAAATTCCTATGTCGAATACAAGGCCTCCGAATGTAAGAAAGACTTATTTTGTATAATACTAACTTTGTGATTATGTAAATATTTTTAGTTTATAAATGTAGATAATAATAATAACAACGAATCTTATCTATCATTCATTACATTATAACTCGTATTAAACTTGGTGCTGATGATATAGAAAGATGTAACAGCATATATCGAATTTGTAATAAATAATCTACTTAATTTGTACTTTAAGTACCTAAACCTTTTGCATTTATAATTATTATAATTGTGTAATCAAGTTAGTTTGTCAATGTAATTACTTTGTCCTTATTTGTAGTTACTTTGTTAAAATAATACATTCCTCATTTAACATGAACATAGCATTCATACGGTTCCTGGTAGTATAAATGTTTCAGAAAGTTATGAGTAACTTGTGATAATTTAGGTACTTATGTTAAATTAAGATATAGTGAGAATTTGCCGAGTGTTAAATATTTAATGTACATAGATAATGACCTATGATTAATCTTTCGAAGAACTGAATTGTACCCTAGTCAATTGTAAATAGACATTGTTTATATAAATAAGTATATAATTTGTGATGTAATTTTTAGCTAGATTGTATAAAAACATCGTATTTATTACGCTTCCAAATGCAGAGTATAAATAAATTAATATTTTGTCTAATATATTGATTTTTATTTCTTTTTTAAATACCTTCATATAAGAAAATACTTACACATACACACATGGTTACTATTAAAAATTAATACTAGGACAAACAGTCATAACACAACATTAAACTTTAATTATTTGCCCAAGCATTTTAGAAACTAAATTTAAATCCAAGTCCTATAAAATCAAGTCTATTTAAACTCTCAACATCATAATCAATTTACTGAATCGCTTCATTCTCTTGTCCATATTGGGACGTATAAATATTTATTTTATCTAAATTGATCGAGTTGGATAAGATCAAGCCTAAGCCCTAAAGTTTTAATTTTAAAGACGGTCGCTTCGCCGCTTGCCCGCTGCGAAAGAATACAATAATAAATCATCGTTCGACCTATGAATAAACACAACTTTAATTGACTTGGTTTTATTAAACTGTCCCTTAACATTTGACACGTGAAAGTAATAATAAATTGTATAAATTATTTATTCGGTAGATTTGCTGTTAATATATTGCAATAAAGGTAAAAAAATCTAGTTTTAACCACCACTTAAATTAAAATAAATCTTTTACTTATTAATAACACAATATTGAAAAAGAAATATGCTGTCTACAGATAGTTAACAATGACAAAGACACAATACAAAATGAAAAGTTATGTAAGTTTCTGTAACAATATGATGTTCAAAATCATATGTTCATTTAATTTCACCATTCAAGGTCTGTAATACAATACACAACAATAGCAACTGGAACGGAAAGAATTTTGCAATATTAAGTTCTCTTAGTTTGTATACCTAAATAAGTTTCTCGTTCTATATTCACATTCATACAACACTCTACTAATAATAAAACAATGTCTGACCGCGACGAAAGTAAATATCTTAATTATTGAGTGTAACATGATCCGACTAGATATCGATATCGTGTTTTGTTTCATTTAAAGGTAAATCGTGTCCATCGATTCCACCCATGTCTTGAACTGTGGCTCATCTATTTGCGACGACATTACCGACCTATACACTCATCACCTTTTTTCTTGCAATACGATACCCCGATCGTTTTCGACGCCATCTAAAACCAGTTTAAAATGGATGTGGGACATGAACCTAGCTGGAAAAATATTCAATGGAGAGGTGACAATTGATTATGTGTCCGGTGCAGACAAAAAGCGGAATGCCTCGATTAGCTACGCGGCCGAAGGCGCGTAGGACGCTAAACAATAGATCGCTTCTTACTTTATGATTCTATAAACGTTTATGTCCCTATAAACGGTCTTTTAGCTTTTAGTCAAAGTTTAGATGCGATGCTATCGATTTCTTGACAGTTTTATTTGACTCTCAATTATTGCTATTCTTTTAAAATAGCCTCCTCTTCTACGCAAAACGAATGCAGCTTAAATTTAGCGGGTCAGTTACGGTCTCTACAGTTTTATTACTTCGTGCTAAGCACGTAGTGAAACCCACGTACGACTCTCAATTATTTTAATTCGTACGAGTAATTTGTATATCTATTACTAATAGTCGAAAATCTATAGGCCTGCAGCTATTGTAACAATTTGACGTACTTGCGAGCGGCGAGATGATCTCGTAACTAAGTTGTGCGTAGGATGTTGAGTTCATAAAAGTCCGTTATAGCTTTATAAACAAATAATATATTCATTAGATACTTGTCATAACTTTGAGCATTCATAAAACATGCACGCTTTTAAGTAAGATGTTTTCGAAGCTCCGTGGGTCGGCAGAGTTTAGAAGAGAAAGTAAATACTATTAATTATTATTAGCTAAAGAAAGCTTTATTTTATGTAATACTTGTGTATATTTTTTAAACACGTAATTTTTATTTGTGCCACTGTAAGTAATATAGTTATCTGTTCCTGATGAATTTCTTTTCATCATTTCAGTACATTGAATAATATTTATAATATTCCTAGTTACTTAATTAAAATGAAGTACATATTGTCTACACAACACTTACAATAAACTACGATGTAGTTTCCTGTTACAGCTGTTACGTATTCTATTGCTTTGTAAGAATGAATCATGAATTAAATTGAATGATATCATTTCTAGATTGATAATAAATTATTTCAGACTATAAACTTAGTGCGGTAACAATAACTGGTATCTCTATTTATTAGTCTAGATTCGAGTAACAAACCTTTATCGTGATATTTAGTACATGTACTTATATCATTAAAAAACGTCTTAAAAACGGCTCTGTATATAAAGAGTTCGACTTTAAAAGTTGTAAAATAACATTATGTAACTGTATTTGTATTTCCCCAATGACTACATAAGGATTTCGTATTTATATATGTGACTGTTGTCTACGTTCCACTGCACAAGGTTCAAGCGTAATTATTTCACTGCAGCTGTTTCCGTTGGGTGGAGCCGAAGTTTTTTTAATAAGCATTTCATAGTCATTGGTGGAAGGAAGACATGAGGAATTACAAATTTAAATTCGCGGGGGACTGTTGAAGGCGAAGAATGTAGCGCATGTGTTCGTGTTACAAAACTCGTTAGTTTTTTGTTCCTTCGAAATATGTGGCTGGTATGCGTGTGTCATATTTACGGAAAAATAAGGTAAAATGTTGTTTGCGAATGTATTGGGTTTACGATTTGTGTAATTTTGTGTTTAATTGAAGGTCATTGAACTTTTAAAATGAAAGAAAGTTATATCCGAAAATGTTAAGCTCTGGTAATAGAATCGTAAGGAACATTAATTTTAATTAGGTTATGATTTAAAACATTTTCAATAGAGATAGTTTCGCTTAGTCATACTCTTGTGTCAATACTTCATAAGTTGTTGTTGTTATTTTACAATTTGTGAAGCAATAATTTATGTGATTACTGGACACGTTTGTATTTTACTTCTCATGTCATTCTCGGAGATCGTAAAAGCTAATTGAAAAATGCGGTTTCCTTTGAAGGAATATGACTTATGAATAAATTATATTCGAAAATTAACAGCACAACATGAGTATCAAAAGTAAGAAGACATTTATTCTCTTCCAATTGATGTTTAGGTTTTCGAAAAATTTGTAACTATTCATTTTCATTGTCTTTAAAATACTATGATGACTCAGAAGATATAAGCAACCAGTGCATAGTTCTATATTTTATACACTTTGCGGTTATTAATAGCAATATTATCAAAAATTTTTGATCATGTTAAATTTCAATTGTAGGTATATATTATTTTTTTCTGTTTATAATGTCAAACAACTTTACCAGAACAATCTTAGTCATCAATCATGTCGATCGCACTATTCAATGCAACATTTTTTGTTATCTATTAGTTATCTATGTTAGATAAATATCGCGAAGTATTTTTCTCTATGTATACAATTTCAGCAACAATTTACGCAGTGACATAAAAATATTCAAAGAATTAAATGACTAAGTATAGTTATGTTCACATTTAAAATAAATAATTATTTCTTGTAAGAAGAAAAATTCCGTATACATAGAAACACGGCTGACGGAACCCTTCGTAAGCTAATCCGACTCGCTCTTGGCCTTTTTGGCAATTTCCGATCGATCTTTATTATAAATAATATAACCACAAACTATTTTAATTCTCTCTTTACATCTTTAACTTCCGTTAACTACCACATCTATACCTGGGTGGTAAGATCGAAGATAACATATTATATTTTTAATTACGGCCTTTGAAGGGCGCGCTTGTAACCCTTAATTTCTATTTTTGATCTACGTTCGTAAAAACATCTGCACGCCATTAGTCATAGAAGTATGCGAGATTTTTTATCGGCGGCTTTAAGTTACTGATAAAGTAGAGTACCTTAGGTGCTAAAAGCAACATAAAAGAAGGGTCACAAATAGCAAGTCTTCCTAAAGATATTTCGAGATTCCGAAGCTTTTAAAGGCGCATACGATGACTTAAGAATTTTGAAGTAGGTAAATTTAAGGCAAGAGATTGCATATTTAAATCAATTAATCCAACAAAATAACTGCTATACTTTCTGTACTTTATTAGATTGATACGACAAAAAGCGGAAGAAAAAGATTAGATATACTTTGCATTCTTATCTTATTCGAAATACCTACCCGATGATGATGTGAAGAAACGAGTCATACGTACTATTCATATGGTTTTAAATATGCGTGTTACAAACTTTCTCATACAAATTTAGGTTTATATTTTGATATTTATACCCACGTTTCCATTCCCTTGGCAATACCGGGAGATAAAAGAAGCATTCTATGTGTTAATCCAGGTTTTTATCTACCTGCATGCCAAAATAAAGCAAAATTCATTCAGTAGTTTTACGTGTAAGTGCAAACATCCGTACAATATCCTCACTATTCCGTTTATAATAATATAAGTAGAACTATTAAAATGTGGTGTCGTAATTTCGACCGAAAGTTCGCATACAACGTTTGAGTAAAATTATACGTATAATTGATTTAAATTCCCATCAATTACATACAATATCGGACAATTTGAATTATGTAGTTCGAAATTGAGCAACATAAATTAAAAGTTCTTCAGGTTAAATGTCAATTGTATCTCCGCAATTGGAATGATAATGTCCTTCGAGAATGAACCGAAAATGATTTATATATTTTAAGAAATATTATGTATCATTCAATACGTGTATTGCATGTTAACAATACAAAAATTCAGATATGCTGTAAAATATTTTTTTAGTTATTTTTAATGTATTGATAAAAACCAATGGTTAATTGTGGTTCGTAATTGTTTTATAAGCTATGTATGGCGATTATCGATTTTCTTAAAAACTGCGCACACTATCCCTTTGTAACGCGACCCAGCTCGGTAACTCATTGATAAGTTTGGCTTCACGCAACAGAGGGGTTAACTTAATATGATTTAAGGTCGGGGTAGTTAATACCACAACAAATTAAATACATACATATAAAACCTATATTTCTTCAGATTAATCGTTCAGCATTTACATTTTTAATATCATTCGTAATATTTTATCATTTTAAATATGGTGATTATAATTAAATATTATATGATTTTCAATTTACCAAATTTGAGATGTGATGTGATTAGGTATTTCTTATTACAAATTTAATCATAATGATACGAAAATTACCCAAATAAAAAAAAAGTTTTATAAAAAAAGCGAATAAAATCCATTTACGAACCGAGGGTGTTATTTAAAAAAATTCGACATATGCGAACAAAAGGAGGGTTGCACTTGTCACAAAAATAAGTGGCTAGAATTGAATATGGTGATTAGAGTTCATGTGTACATTGAGCTTATTATAAGTTCGGGACTTCGTTAAATTATATTGAAATATGGAAGGGGAGACAATAGATACGCAATTTAAAACGACAAGTATAATTGATAACTGCATACGGTCGTAATGTTATTTCTTTTTCCTGGTTAATATTAGGTTTGATTATATTTAACCTCTTTTGACCGTAATATATTTATCTATACTAAAAAATATACAAAAGATTCAAATTATTCTGAACTTGTGATTTTGTAAGAGTTACTTTGTAAATTGTTGTGGATAATGTTTTGGATCTATTTAACTTATTTTTAATATTCTTTTATCATATAAGACAATATTTTTAGGGTAATATATTTTTAGGGTTTTAGAAAAATTTTGATCACATTGCAAGTAAATAGTAGATATTATTTTTCAAAGTTTCACACGAAGCTTTGAGAAGCTCTCTATTATTTTTCTTTGTAAAGAACACTTCAAGAACACTTCTGTTCGTAAGAAACGTCAATGCTCCAGTTTATACACGATTTTGTCCAAACTTTTTTCTTATTCAATATTAGTATTTCGATAGATGTTTATTTAAGCAGGCCATAGCTGCCTTTTCCCTAGCGGGCGGCTCGAAAGGTCCCTTTACGTTTCGCCGCCACAATAAGCCCGTTCGTTTTTATATATTTTTATTCGGTCACGGTCCTTGAATTACGTAATTAGAGGTTACTTATTGGGACTCGAGAGCGGGTCTCTTACAAATGTTTTTATCTCTAAATA
Organism: Eurema mandarina; assembly: GCA_018238005.1. Classification (NCBI taxonomy): domain Eukaryota; kingdom Metazoa; phylum Arthropoda; class Insecta; order Lepidoptera; family Pieridae; genus Eurema; species Eurema mandarina. Next base: position 18,257 of record DWAJ01000134.1, on the reverse strand, counting down.
CAATTAATTAGGCATTACCATTGCTTATATGTCATCAAGTATGCATATGGGAGATGTTTTGGCATGATCAATAGTGTTTGTCGCGCATTAAGATTCCTTTAAGTCTTAGGTTTAGAATTTTTATTTCTTTGATTGTGATGGGAATGAAATTATACGGCGATCGGAATGACTTTGATTACAAACATTAAAGTAGAAAATATATTTAAATGCCGGTGAATAATGGTTTAACGATGAAGCAAGATTTACATTAGCACGTTGCAATTAAAATGTAAACAATACGTGCACAATATAATGCCGGAACGACATCGATTTGTAGGAGCTACGGATTATTTTACATTAATGTTTTCGTTCCATACATGTAGTTAACAAGCAACCTGCCTTAATTAGTACAAACGAGATTTATATAGAGGGCTGATACTGCCGTTTGTACGTATTGTTTAATAGTAATTAGTGTTCGTGTTTTGGACGGTGATAATAAAAATCTAACAGTTATTAAAATAGTTAGAATTTTGGTAACGCGATTTTCTTTTGCGTTGAGCAATAGGGTCAAATATTATATAATTAGTAACCATACGAATAACAGTATCTAGTTCGTATTAAAAACTTATAAAGCACACTTGTTATAGTAAGTAATAAAAAATTCAATTAATAACAAGTGGTCACAAGTGCGACCTACATCATTCATTTGTTATTGTTGGTGCAAACGGTTCGCGTGCATCACCCCATACAAGCGCCCTCATGAGTAGCATTTGGTCTGACATCAACACAATAGATTAAAAAACGCAAGCATAAAAAGCATCCGCGGTTATCTATTAGTATCTAGTTAGAGTTACAATCGCAGATGTTACAAAAATAATAATCCGCCCGCGCGTCGACCCCTCACGTATGCTCTAAAAAATATTCCTACCTGAACGGTAACTTTTAAGACAGTAGGGATTTGTTCCGTTAAATAAATAGCCGACGTTTAAAGCTTAGCAGACGAACAAATTGTTTTTTGAGTTGACTTAACATATCGGGCGGGTTTTGCCTAAATTTAGAATGTCACACTTCTCCCTACGCATAAAAATTTGGTGCGTTCAAAAATTCCTACGTAATTAAAACAGTTTATATATTTTGATAGCTTCAAAATTCTTGGAGATACAGTAATTCGGTAAGGATGTTAAAATACAATATCATGCTTAAAAAGTATGCAAAACGTATAATTGATTTGTCAGTAATAAAAACTTCCAAGAGATTGTCGTTGACGATTGGGCGCTATACAGTCGTGCGTGAAAGATTAAGAAATATAGCCGGTGTTTTGCGATGCGAATCTCAGTTATATAATATTAAATAAACAATTTCAATAAGATACAATGATGACTTGAGTAAATAAAAGTGAGCCTTAAGTCTATTGCCATAAGTTTCGTTTGAGCTTGAACGGCATAAGACGAAAAAGTAATATGATATCCACAAAAATAGCAAGTGAACTAAGGAAGAAGTAAGTAACAACAAGTTTGAGATTTCCTGTTACGAAAGCCACCCATCTGCGAACAAATCACTAACAAAAATATCACATTACAGACATACATCTATTGAAACGGATGTACAGAGCAATGGGAGTTTTCTGGGTGCTTTTTTATTTTTGGGTTAGATATTGAATTGAGGCCAATTAATAGTCAATGGTAATGGGCGTGTTGGCTGGTTCCGACCGGAAAAGTTGTATCGTCAGTACAATGGTCAGTAATACGATATTAAGTGCACCTGTACTCATCGTTATACAAATCGTGTGCGAAATGCAATGCAAACATGCTTTTACGTTATTAGTTGTGCAGTTGTGCTTATAAAATTCTACTTTATTCATTATCGATATCGTCCCGTTTTCTTAAAGTCATGATATGTACCTTCTTACATTACTGATTGTAGCAATCTAAATATTTAAATCAATACATTTTGGAACATATATTTCTTTGAATCCATATTGCCAAATGTAACTTACAATGAATTGCTTACAAAGGTGTTATTATCGCAAGAAACAGTTTTTATTAGCTGAACTAACTGACAGAATAAAACAATTTATTTTAAAGTCGTCAAAGTGTCAGTTGAATTGCAGAAACAGTGCATCGATTGTAGGCTCAAGTTCAAACCTTTCAGTGTTCAGGAAACGCGTTTGTGATCTCCTGAAATACAAGAGGGCGCTGATTTTAAAATATACTAATTGAGCATAAATGTTAGTGAAAAGAGATTTCGTCTTGATAACCTTTGATTGTTTTAATAATTTGTAAAATGATGTATTGTAAGCAGTATCTATATTTTATAAACTAATGAGGATATGTTAAGATAATATAACATATATTATTTCTGAAATATCCTGTGGATTCTAAGCACATATATCTAAAAGTTAGTAGCAGATTCTAAGCTATTCTACTTTTCCTTACATTGCTTACTGTCTAGACATTGCAACAAAACGGGAAAGAGACAAGACTATCAATTAAAAGATAATAGCTGTACTTAAGTTAAATATGAATGGCTATAAGTTTACACCTGTCCATATAAGTTTATCGAAGAGATCGCTATACAAATAAATCGTGCAATGTATCTACAAATATCGCATAAAACTAGCAGATCCGATAATGTATCGCCTAGATACGGGGCAAATCTTTAATGAAATCTACACCGTGAAATCTTTACTGGAGTTTAATTAGGAAGATTATTCAGTCACTTGTTAGATACATCCTGTTAAAGCTAGATTATTCTTGTAAAATATTGTACTGAATGATGCATATTAAACAAACATTAATCTGTTCTGTTAATAGAACTGAAATGTTAGTAGAAAGTGAGTCAATAGCATTAGGGCATCTTATAATTCGTTCAGTTGTCGACGCATTATAATTATATGCGAATGGTATTAAATGCACCGATAAATAAAACATACTTCGAAATATTTCTCGCTACAAACGCACCGGGCTCCTCACAATCATAAATTATTAGTCTATAACAGGAACCTTTAAATGGTCTAAAGTTTTGTAACCTAATCGTTGGGATCATCACCAGGAGGTCCCGTTCGAGTGCCTCTAAAATCGATATATTACTATAAATGGGTAAAAGCAATTCGCAAATTAATAAAACATCGTGATATGTGGAACATTACATCGAATTAATAGCTGTGGAGGTATAAGTCGGGTTTTATTACTTATATTGACTTGCACATAAATTCCACCTATAAAATGCTAATTAACCGAATGTCACGTAATAGCTTAATTACTTTATGATATTTTTATACTATTTATAATTAGTCACATAGTTTTAACGCATTTAATATGAGCAGTAAAATGAAGCTCGAAATTAATTTAACACTTTGATTAGCTCACTCACCGACTTTAATTACGTGACAATCAATTTAATCGATAATAATATGTGAAGGCTGGAATTGAAAACAATTTACGTTCGACGTTGATCGGTGCTTCATACAGCTTAAGTATTGTATATCAAAAGCGCAATAACAATTATGGGTATATAAAATTTTAATGTAGAATATGATTACGGGTATAATTCGTATGAAGTATTCAAAGGATGAATCAATGATTTGACGTAAAAGCGAGGCTTAAGTCGACGATCCTCCGCGGGTGTCGGATGGTCACCATTAAACAGGATTTGGTTTACATTTTGATCTTATTTTATGTTCGATATTTTCCTATGAGAAAGTTTACTATTAGATGTACATAATTATATGTATTTAAAAATCTATTATATGGACGTAGGTACTATTTAAAGTATAGCTACTTTAATTAACTATTTGTCGTATTGATTATTTGCATCGCATTTGAAGACTTTAGCTTTATTAAATAATTGCGTTCTTCAATTTATTAAGGATTATTTAAATTATTTTATATATGTAATAAAAATTAATGTAAGCGCATTAACATAATCCGAACAACAAATCTAAATTATTTGTTTGTAGCTGTCTTATGGACGCTATAAATAGTTATTGTTATTATATTATTTTTCAAACTCTAAATAAATCTTCAAAATTTGTCGCATTTCGATCATTAAATATAATGACCATCAATAATTAATTTAAATGTATACTTTTAATTTGTGTGAACGATAAATATTTAAATAACATTTGGGTTATAAACGCCGCATTTACAAACGTTGGAGATGTCGTATATTTAATGAAACTACGATTTTCATAATAAAACGGTTTTGGATATTTGCCTAATTAATTAATGCTACAATTGAATAGATCCAGCTTATGGTATAAATAAATTTAATGATCGGTGTTATACTAAGCGGGTCAACCGCGGTTATACAAGTGTAACCTTGGTACAATATTATTACGTGTTATATTTGTATAATCATTAATATTTTTTTATTTTGATGTTCTCACCTTATAGCTAAAATTTTGACCTAACATGCTCAGAATGTTGAAAAAGCTAGAAAACTTCTATATCATCGAAAATTCGGGCGCCCCGGCACGCTTCGTTCGATCGCCTTCACCCGTTGTTAATAAATTTGTTTTAACATAATCTAATATAGAAATTTTATTAAGGCAAATAAGTAGTTAATTACAGGACTTTGCTATCATTTGCAAAATAAATAAATTAGGTATAAACTATTTTTGACAGTATGTCCATTGGATTCTGTATTATTAATATCATTTATAAAACTATGTCTATGTTATGCATTGTTAGTTACAGACGTCTTTTTGCATATTATGTTAAACAATAGGCCTATTAAGCGCAATTCGCGAATTCGTATTAAGGAAGCTGCACGCATACTTTCCCGCGCAATCGAACTCAAAGCCGCCGCCATGTTTGCATTTCGATCTGCGAGCAAGCTGTGTTTATGTTGACTCGGGAATTATATCGCAACGATTAGTGTAATAACTGGTTACTTCACGAACTTTTCTTTTTGCACATGTGCTCACTCTGACAACCATACCAATTGAATCGAATCTCGATTATTCGAATCGGCGGCATTGTTTTTCGCGCTACAGTTTCTGTTGCCTGTATTATCCACGTTTTAATGAGTTGGAGGAATACGAGAATTTTGTTTGACTTTGCTATTATAAACTGCATTGCCAGGTAAAACGTGTAATTTAAGAATCTATTGTTTTAACTGTTCTATTGTTACTTATTTTACAAAATTCGCTTCGTTTACTTTAAGTCGGGGAGAATACTTATTTGCACATGACATTGACGTTTTTATTTTACTATTGTGCTACATTTATGCATGTTTACTTTAGCAGTTATTTATGATTTTAAATTTTTAAATAAGTCTTAATATAAAATGTTATGAATAGTCGCTCAAACTATGTAGGTAAATTAAAATAATTTTGTATTTAATCAATTATGATTATACTACAGTTGTCATCACACGTGAGCTATTATAAAGTAATGTGATAATGGAAAGTGTCATCTTGCGTTAAAGAATGCAGCGAGCGAAATAAATAAGCTTAAAGCGCATACGACGCGCATTTATTAATTCAAGTCAGCGGTCATGTTTTTTAATTTAATAATTGCATCGGATAACGAAACGAATGAGTTTAAATGAGTAAAACGATAATGTATCGCAATATCATTAAGTTGGAAGATTGCACGGCGGTTATTTATGCATGCACATGGCAACGGGAAGCCCGCCGAGCCGGGCAGGGCATCGCTGCGCCTGTGTGTTGCGCTCAAATTATTGTGTGTAATGATTGCTGAATAAGAAAACGACGAATGATATGTAAGTGATGTTGAAGCAGCAATGTAGCATTGTCATGTATTTGTATCGTAAATATTGATTGCGCTGCGAGGAGGCGCTTGTAATTGCGTGCGGCTCCGGCGAACGCAGCTTTTATAAAACTCGTTGGAAACCGCACGGAATGTAAACCAGAATCCTCCAAGACATTAATGTGTATTTATTGTGAGCGTCCCGTAATGTTTTTATCTGCGGCTCGCTCGTACGGGACGATTTACTCGGATACGCGTTAGAACAAAAGTTATTTTTTCGTGTTCGTAATTCGAATTTCAGGTTTCGATAAATGACGTTTTCGTATCGTATTTTGTCTTTTTTATCGCGTCGTAAACGTTTAACGAAGCCATTATTAGAGTCATTCGTAAACAGTTTTAACTGCGTTTTTAAGCTACTTAATGTATTTATCTGGAGCGGACGCGATTGAAATATAAGCAATTACAAAGTAAAACGGCTGCGTCGGTGAATGTGGACTGAGAAGTAAGAAGGTATACTGCTAGTTGTGTATAACTATTAGTGCCTCGGGGAAATTAAAAAGCTAACAACTGAACGGTCTTGCGGACAATAATTAAGTTGTTCTTGACGTTTGTAACGTGAGACAGAATACTGTTTTATATCAGGTTATGCGAATTGCGTAAATAGTTCATAAATTGCTTAATTACGTTAATTATGTATCTGTATCATATGTATGCATTTACAATGTTAAACATAAATTTGAAACGTAATTGTATTCTTTTATTTAGTGTTGTCTTATTTTCGTTTATTTCTACACCAATTTTAATAGGTTTTATTTGATTCAGTACATCATAACTTCTCTAACCGAGATGGCACAAAATCATATCATCGCGAAGTAATTATTTCTTTCAGGATAAGTGATTCTTTACATTCCTTGGCAGCATTTGAGTTGTCATCTAAATGTGGAAAGTCTTTGATCAACGAATGTTCCAAGAAAGACAAATTATTTTCGTGAGTGAGTCGTCGCCTTTAATTTAATTTGTGGAAGGATCATAATGATTTGTCGTAAATAATTTCGTAGCTAGGATTGTATTTTCATACGAAATTCTACAAAGTATATTTTTGTTTGGAACAAATAAAATTAGACTTTGTGAAAAGTACATCAGTAATATATAAATATTTTTTATAGATCATTTTATTGACGAAAAAATAATATTTTTTAAATCTTTTATAGTTTATATTAAAAACGAAATCTAACTCTATTTAATAAAGATTATATACGTTTTTTTTAATTGCCAGTATTTATTAACTTATTTTTCATCATAAAATAAGTTTATAATTACTGGCAATTATAGTACATTCAAATTTGGAACGTGATGCTGTAAACAAAGTAATGATTAGAATCGATTGGTTCAATTAAATCAAACGTCTCGGCATCCGTTAGGGGTGACTTGCGAGTCTGTTTACAGATGACAACCTCTGTCACTCTAATTGATCCTGAATGGATTTCTAAGATAAGTGCCACGTACATTTTTGACTCCGGCCTTTGTCACACGGGTCTGTTATAAAGGAATGTTTGAGTTAGACGACGTTATTTCAAACTATTATTGAAAGTTTGTAAGCATTTAGATTTAAGATTGATGGGTTTTGTTGTTCACTGTTTAGATTTTTAGAATGTCAAAAGGAAACGTCAGAGTTAACCTTACATTGGGAACATAAAAATAAAGAAAATATTCGTCAAGGACACTAGTAAAATAGGACTACTCCAAATTATATTTAATAAGCATCCTTACAACGAAGATGAACCTCGCGTCGTTGCGTGAGCGTCCATATTTTCTCGTTCTTCACTAGACGTAAATGATGATGAGCATAATTTTTGAATGTTCCACACGAAAACAATTGTCAAATATAAAATAATGTGTTTGAGCAGGAAGTTGTTATATCGTAGCGAGGTGCCTCAAATTGTTTTAAAATCCATTACGCTTCGATGTCGCAGGCCAATTTTCCAGTAGTTGATTTCGGCCACACACAGTCGAGTTTGTATAAAGAGCTAATAACTATTATCTAGAATGTTAAGTGGAGTGCGTCAGTGAAAATTATGATTAATATCAGTTAAAGTAACGGTATCTGTGAGAGTCTCGCCGTATCGTGCGACCTCGTAGCTTTGTCCATACTCGCTCGCTGTAAAACAGTTAAATATTAACAATTAGACGATCGCTATCTAAGCGATGATTAGTTTGATGGATTTGGTTCAGTTTGAGGAAAATACCGTGTAAGCGATACGAGATTTCGGTGTCGTGAGTGCTGAGATAGAAGTTAGATAAATTTTGTCTGTTACGTGAGCTAGAAAGATAGAAAAATAATATCTTAATTTGCATAGAACTTTAAATAATGAGGAAATGTCTAATATCATAAACTGATAATCGAGAAATGTGTAGAAATATACACACATCCATACACACTCACACAATGAGTTATATAGCCATATTTTTGATGGTTCTTAGATTCTCCTATTTTAAAATCCTAAATTGAAATGCATAATTATTTGTCCAATCAGCATCGTACAGAAAATTTAGCATATACTAAATAAATAAAAAAACATCCGGTAGGTACGTTCGTATAGTTATTTTTCTTACATTTTTAACATATCAATATCACACAAGCCGACATCGTATAACAGCTCGTAGATTGTGCGAATTGCATCATTCAATTGCTACCTTCCTGTCTTCATTTCTCACTCGTGGTGAGATAGTGGTCAAACGTGACTTAATTATCCTAGAACCGTGTGTTCCTAGCTGACTAATACGAATTGGAAATACAAATAGAAAGTGTAATTTGCGCCTTTTACGTCTATTGAATTTAATTTGTACAAATTAGTTTAACGAGTTTTATAAGGAACAAACCGTTTAATTATGAGTGTGATATAACTGCGCTAATTCTATGTACAGTTTATTAAAGAAAATTGGTAAATGCAACTACATATTATAATATAATATTCATTTTAAGATGTACGAAAATTATTGCTAAATGGGAAAATACGACACAAATTAAAGGCAAAAAATAACTTTCTACTCTCTGCGGCTTACTCCCGTAGTTTTCAGAAACGGGAGAAGTGCCGTTGCAATACCGGGATAGAAATTATCCTTTGAGTAAATCCCGGGCATTATTAATTTACTTGCATGCCCCATTTCAAAAAAATGCGTTCATTCTGGTTTTGCGTGATCTATCGAGTATATTCTTAGAAATTTTCGCTTTATTATAAACTAGCGACTCGCCCCATTTTGGCTCGCATATACAATATACATCACTCCATTACAAAAACCGCATAAAAATTGGATGCGTAGTTTTAAAGGTTTAATCATACTTAGGGATTTAGGGACAGAAAGCGACTTTGTTTTATCCTATGTACCGTAAGGGACTAATGCCGGAATACTGAAACGCAACTAAATTTAAGTACAACTTAAACCGGTCCGATTTGACAGTTCATACAATTCTGTTAAAATTACGAGACTTAAGATGTGCTTAATTTGCGTAAATACTCATGTATTTGGCCGTAAGGATTCGATCTATATAAGGAATATATACTTACCAGTGACTAATGTATTGTTATTACCTAATAAGATATGTTAAGTACAAACCAGATGTAATTGAGTGAAGACTGGAGACTGCTAATTATATTATGAACTGAAGCACTTTCTCCCGTCTATTGCTGAGCGATTATTTAATATAGCCACAGCGCTTGATTAGATCCCACTGTAACGATAGAACAATGCACTGTTTACATTGGTATTTATATCTTTGGGTTTATCTATAGTTTTTAATTCTATTAAACCCTACATTGTTTAAAGATCGAAAAAAAATTGAGATCAAAATATATAATTACTGAATAAAAATGGTTACAAAATCCATATATAAAATAATCTGTCTGTTAATTTGTAACTACTAGACCGATTAACATTTAATTTTGTGACACTATTATAATAACAATAGACAAGACTTATTAAATATAATAATAAAAAATATTAGATTAAATATATAAAAAAAAATATTGGAATTGCAGTCAAAGGCTGCTTGTTTAAGAAAATATTTATACTTACATAAGATTACAAATACCAGTCGAAAGAAACAATCGTAACACAGATTACGACAAACTTAACATCTCATATCATCATGATAAGCATCGTGACCGATATCCGAAAACATCAAACGAGTCAAGGACGTTTTTACCTGTATAGGATTTAAGGATTAGGAAGGGATCACGGAAACATGCCTCCTAATAACTAGGGGAAGTTGCATGTGTTCCTTTGGTGATCCTTAATAGCAGCTGCTTATAGATGTTCTTATTAAGACTATGGTAGATAATACTCGCTCTAAATTGTTATATATCTTACTGTTTCAGACACAAAGGAGCAGGAGGTATCGATCGACCATTGCCTTAAGAGCCTTAAATTATGCTGTATTACAGAAAGACATTTCCCTGTTACTAGTATTGACACGTACGGGATGATCTTTGGAGGTATGGAAGTTTCTAACTGTCTCGCAATCAATTGTAGACTAGTGATATTATGAGTCAAGATACTGCGGAAACTACAGATAAAACCGCGACAAGTGTTCCACAAGTTAAGTCAATGCGAAAATAAGACAAACGAAACGCATTTAAACGCTAAAAAGTGACTCCATAAATTGCCTACATTTCTACTGATTGTTTAAACATTTCCTTTTCTTCGTGTTTCAAACAATAAACACGTCGTGACGTGTTCTGGTCTCTGGACAAGTGAAGCTGTATGTACTGGACTGACAGCCCTATATTTAATAATAGTTCTCAGAAGATTATCCCGACGTCCGCCCAGAGCTGGTAGCTGTTATTATGCAATTGAAAACTTTGTGAATTATTACGCACGATAATAATGTCTATAAATATGTAAACGGCAGATGATTGTTAAGATCTTGGTAATTTAATTTTAATATTATTTTGATAAAAATATTTGAATGAAAGTTTTGTCAAAGAAAGGACAAAGATAATATTGTATGACTTTATTTTCTATTATCATATAACACCCCAAGACCGCTACTAATATTATAAAACCAAGTTTTCTTTTGTTTGTCACTATAAATAATTTAATATTTAAAATTAGGCAATGGATTTTGATAGTTTGCTAATAGATTTAAGAGGAAGAAGTATATGTATTGTACATGCCTATTAAAATACATGTGCAAATCCTAGTAGGCAAGTCACTAGTCGATTTAAAATTCGAACGTACAGAAAAAAACTTTGTTTTAAATCGTTATATTATACCTAACTAAACAAATCAATACTGGCAAGTAAGTTGATTTGTTTTTAATTCGCTATTTATTTAAAAACATTCTACTTCTACAATTACTTGTTACGTCATATGTCTTTCAAGTCACTCGCAAGACGTCAAACTGACATTTCAACGATGGACTCGTCTAACTGACAGATATCTTATAAATATTCAAGCTCCAACTTCCAGCTGTTTATAGAGTAATAAAGATATTGCCTTCTGTACGGTAGTATGTACTACTTTACTATGACTCTGAATTTGTAAAGTTTGTTTTATCTGTGTTCTCTGATGACATTTAAAAATTTACCGACATTTAAAAGCGAAGAAAGACATTATTTGTATTTCGGTCGCATTTAGTTACCTACTATTTTTTATAAAAGTATATCTTCTGAATATCCGTTGTTGTTGTGAGGTAAGTTAAGCGGTGTAAATTTAAGAATTAACATTAAAAAATAATAATAATGTATGTATAATTCAACATTGATAAACAACCCCATCTCATTCTCAAAATAACAACTTCTTGTTTTTTTCTACAACTAACTATAAAAACATAGAACGTCCAATTTCACACAAAATGCCCCGAATTATATCATACAAGAAAACAAAGACAACAACAAAACATAAGATTCCTTGCGACAAAGGTTAAACGTTAAATATCGGCTCGGATTCCATTAATGAGGTATTTGGGAAAGGTTTGATTCCTCTTGGGTTTCGGCTCCGATCAATTATTCCATAAAGTTGTCTCTGTAGCTATTGGGCACGGCTGAGCGCTTGCTTCTAATTGAATTTATGCATGATGACGACCAACCGGGTTATTGCTAATTGATTGAATATTGGTAACGATGTGGATGTGTGGGATCTTATTATGTTTGCTTAGGTATGAATTTAACGGAGATTGTTATCTGGGTATATTGTGTGTTTTACATACTTGATAATTGCTCTTGGGGCCTGGGGCCTATTAATAATTGTTTGAATTTGGGGATTATGGGTTTTGAATTTTAATTATGTAATAGCCACTAACATACAATTATTTAACTAGAGCTTAGTAATGTTCTTATACATTTGTAAACTATGCAATAGTTGTTAAGAATACTTTACTTAATTAAAAATTAAATCTTTTCTGTTAAACCTTAGCTGGTTTAAAAAGAAAACACATAAGTTCGATGGACACGATGAAGCTTTAATTAATATTTACCTTACACGATTTACTTGTGTGGCATTAAGAGTCACGATCAATGGCATAAAAAACAAAGTTAATTACTAATCACTATAAAGCAAACATTCAATTTCCGAGGCGGGCTAATTGCGCATCGGCTTTGTAAAAAGTTGGCTAAAAAACTCAATCTTAACTTATTTCTTAATTATAGACCGATTCATAGCGTCGCGAGCATCGTGCCAGCACTTGACGTGATAGTCTCAAATCGTTTAACACTAATCCGTCCTTAATAAAAGGCTCTAAGGTCCATTATCGCGTAAGCTATTATCATAATTTCATCGTCTTGGCAAACAGTACCCCAATAATTACATGGTTCACGGAGGTTATCAGCCTTTTAATATATGTTATAGTTGCTTTATCTCTGGAATATCTGCACTATTTTATTATTAGGATATATTCTTTAACTATAGAACTTTTTTCTCACATCAGTTATCGAGAAATGCAATGATATACATATTATCAAACGTAAGATCAAGCATAAGAGATAAAAATGAATGGGCGACAGCTCAAAACAAAATCTCTGAATACTTTGAGCCTCCTTATTATGTATGGCTGAAATTAACAATGGCACATTCATATTATTCATACCATCACCGATTCAGCATAGGCTCAGAGCTCTTATAAAGTCAACGTCAAAGGTTAAATTTAAAATTCTCTCTAATAAAACTTTCTACTTACGAGCTCAAAAAGGCTTAGATCCCTATTGTGAGCGGCGAAGTTAAGGCTAACGACAAATGGAGGTGCATAGTTGACTCAGAATTAAGCCCAGCAATGCCGTCTAATTTGAAAAAGCCAGACGTATAAATTGTGCTCTAATCCCGCAATTGTGTGAGGAGAATTGGAGGCAGTTTGCTACGCACTCGGCCCTTAGCTCGCAAATCGTGTTGCGTAATGAGTTTTGGTCAACCGACTACCAACTATCTTGTGTGGAACTTTAGGTCATCTTCAGATTACCTCCCCGTCCTCGAGGACATATTGTGTTGCGGCCAGCTCGTGCTTTACTGATCCCCTTTTTATTACACTTTAGTTAAAAGCGTACGTATAAATCAATCGTATCGGGCTTAAGTTTTCTTATACGTAGATATAAATAGAAGAAATAAAAACTAACTAAACTAATTTAACTTTTACCTTAAAGAAGAGGATTGCCTGTAGGATCAATAAAATTTAGTGAAAACTTTTCTCAACCAAAAATCATTATCGATAAAGGTTGTAATAACGAATAATATTTATAGCTAAACAGTATACGATAGCTTTTAAAAGAACACATTCGATGCGTTCTTGCACCGTTATACACGTTTATAATTTTCAATCACACAAATCGAAACATTAAGAAGCTATGTAAAATTAAAAACACTGCGGGCCTCGCCGCGGGACCTCGGACAATTCGGTGGAATGTGTACATTGCCGTAATTTGTAGAAGTGGCGGTGGAAATCGTAATAGTTTTAATTTAATTCGCTTCGGTGTCGTGTATTCTGGATCGGAGGCCATTTGTCGCCGGGAAATCTGTCTGAGTGACAAACAATAGGCCGTTACGGACATAATGCTGTGGCGGTCGATTCGCAACACGCTGCATCGGCTGCGGCATCCTATGTCTTGCGGGCCACTGGCCAATGGTAAGCCCGTAAAAGGTCCCGGCGAATATAATGGAGTGTAATTGTGTCCTCATAAGCAGCCTGTGGCGTTCCTTCGATTGAGACAACGATACCAGTGTAATTCTGTAATTGACGTTCGATAAGTTTTTGCTACCGTTCGCCGTGTTCATTGTTCCAATTTATGTGTCAATTGTCGGATTTACCGTTGCCTTCTTGAGAACGCGTCGCATCGCTAAGTAAATAGATGAATGAGCAATTGAAAGCAAAATCTTGTTACATTAAAATGGGATCGTTTGTTCGATAAGCGGGGAAAGTGGAGACATTCCGTTGTATTAAAACGACTTTATTCTGTCATTTATTATGAATGGACTAAACGACAGCTTGATGGTTGAAAATTGATATAATGATTTAATATTGGATTAGACCACGTCTATAGTAATAAATAGTGATAAATGTTGAATAAAGTCCAATTCAAGTTCTATGGGTATAATAGACAAGTAGGTAATCTTTAATCCCATGATTTGCTGAAACGTATTTTGGGATCACAAGTTTACGTTGATTTTAAGTAAAACGCGCATTTTAAGAATATGTGTATGAAAGTAAGTGTTAAAGAAAAATTTAATACTGTAAACGATCTGTGAACGTGTGATTCTTGGAAGTTTAAGTTATAACTTATAGCGATCTAACTTAGCTACCGTGCGTCGCGTGACACGGATCGATTTACATACACCCCGATAAATGCTACTGTCTTGCTATTTATAACAAGTTTTTGTTCACAAATTTTAGATAATAGCTGCTTTAGTCATTTTATATTTCGGGTAAAGTTTAAATAATGACTTAAAAGGCTACGTAAAATTTTAAGTGCTTGTTTAAAAACCGATGAATTAAGCGAAAAGAGAGTTATTTAATTAATAAAATGGGAACATTTTTACTTATTTTGAGTTAACGTAAGGGCGTACGCCCGCTGGGTCAGACAGCCTCTTGAGATTCTAGATTATAAAATATACTAATAATAATCGTTTTCTTAGTATATTTTAATATAATAAATGTAAAAATATACTAAGAAAACCAAGCATAGATATATCGCATCGGTAAGAACGTTGATTTTAGTTTTTCTTTACGACTTTACTGCAATAAATCTATTATACACATTTATTAAGTAACTATAGTACATCAATACCTTTTGATAGACTTCACTTGTATGTCTTTTTATTGGTATTTAAAGTTTAAGAATTAAAAGCCATCAATATTTTCTTTTCATACATTTATATGATAATATTCGCCTAGCTTCCTTAGCAGGCTTTGAGAATATAATAACCTATGAAATAAGTTTCCTACATACGCTGAAGCGGTGATAGAAATGGCTTTATCTAGAATGTTTACGTAACCTTAGCTCTTTGTCACCTTATATATTATGTTGCGATAAGCGTGGGAAACGATGTAATGTAGCCTGTTATAGTTGACGGCGAAAAGTTTATTGTATCGGTTATAGGAACGTATAATCTAGCTTTAACAGTTCCTAAGTCAGTCAGTCAAATATGTCTTTATTCAACAACACATAGTCGACATAGCCTATTTAATATGACCCAAAGGCTTAAAAGCATTACAATTGAAAGGTAATATTTATATGGGATATCCATTACTGCATTCGGTTCACACGGGTGGCTATAATTAGATAAATCGAGACGATTGTAAGAAGAAAGCAGAACGAATGTCGCATGCTGTGATTTGTCACAGATGTGGTTCCGTGCCTTACGCATTTAGGGCTTTGTACACAAGTTTCGTAAAATTAATGAACATTGTTAAAGAAGGTCCTCTACACAACGGCAGAGATGGTTTTAATATATAATACGGGGAACGAGCTTCGGGTACACTTATACTCGGTTTTATATTTTCGAGTATAAATTTACATCAATTGTTTTGTGTATTTTTTGTTTGTTTATTCATTATGAATATTACATTAGTAACAGTTAACCTTGGATAGCATTTCAGCTTATGTCATCGCGGACTGCGTTTCGATAAAACTTATAAAATAGAAAATTTTACTACAAAATTTAATGTAAATTTATAATATTCATTTATGAATACAAATTATGTTTTTTGTAAGCGAACACAACAATCGTTTAAAATTTGTTTATAAAAAAGATTCATAATAATGCTACAACTATTAATTTTGCGAATCTTTTAAATATTTTAGATGTGATAAAGTTAAAGGATAAATTTTAAATGTATGAATGTATGAATATGTCTTAAAGAAGAACGGAGCTTCTTTAAGCGATTTAATTTCGAACAAACTGGACAAAGATCTAATTCAAAGCATCATATCAGAATGTGCGAAGAAAAATCATCTTCGTCAATAATTAATCAGTCGTCAATAATACTTGATATAATAGCTTTTGTTTATCATTTATTCGTACTCCGAAGTATGGATCTTTAATAGAATTTGGTATTATAGAGTTAATATGTTGAGTTTAAATCGGGTTTCAAATATGTAAAACAGAGTCTTTACATTTTTTAAATCATATGAAACATAATGTAGTCATAGTGTTTGGTGAATTATTTATTAGTTATCGAGTAAAATGCGATAACATAACCCTATATTTGGCCTTGGCTTGATCACAGGAACATCGTACTTCCGTCCGTTCATTCATCACGATATCGATTGAGTTCGGCTAGAGCAAGGATCGATTACACGGACCTTTTTTGTCAATATCACATTGCAATGAATGAAGCTCAAATAAAACATTTTCTTCAAGCCAAATGCCCAATATATCACAAAAATATCAATAAAATATTACTCTTCGTTATCAATTTAGAACAACTTTCATTTAGATATCCCTCACGGTGACAGAAAAGCCCAATATTTAAACAATAACATAAATCAAGACACTCCCAGTCGAGTCCACTCATTTATTTGTAGGAACTCGTTCTAAATGAATAAAATTGATTGCTTATACAAACTGAGCGCCCAAATACTCGACCATCACATTAAATAAGGGTTTTAAAAAAGGACAAGAACAAGGTCTGGACTGGCGGCGGGCGTCGGGCTTCGGGCATCTCGGGATAGGTTGAGGCGTCCTTGGCGCTCCGGTAAGACAGTCGATTTCGTTATTTGTTTACACACAACACTACCTGTTCACGGCACGCACACCAGCGCGCGCAGGCAATCCTTTCGCTCGCTAGCGCATCGGCGTCGAATCGCTCCGAGATATTTTACGGCGATTTTCGTAATGAACCTCGATTTATTATGACCGAGGTATGCCTCTCGAAATTATATACGAACCGATTACAATCTATATTGAAACTGAACGATACTTATTGTATGTTTACAGCATGAAATCAATTAAATATAGAAGGTTTATGATCGGCGGTAACATTTTTGTGGGGCGACATAACTTCATTTGTTAGGAGTATTTATGGGTCGTCGCCTAACATTATGTCAAACCACGAAGCCATTACGGGACGTTTATCAAGATAGTGACATAATGTTTTCGTAAGCTGCTTTATAGCGGTCTTGTTATAGAAAAATGTAACTGGATCCGCTGGGACAGTATGAAAGACACGGAAGCCGCCTCGAAACGCTATAAAAATATTTTACCGTGGTACATAGTGGCTACCTGATAAGGATACGCAGTCGTTTGTAGTCGAAACACGAGGCCTAGAGATACGATTTATTACTGAATGATCTTCAACGCCGCTGCGCTTAAATAGATGCCCGTTTTATGTTGGAATACTTAGCATACAATTCCTCGATTATCAATACTAATTGCCACAAATTACGTCTTCAAATACAATCGTTAAGGAGAACCTTCTAAATGATCGAGAAATAGCTTAAAGACAATTCACTGTTACAAAAATAAAATGCAAATCCGTATTTATTCTTGTTGTGGCAGCGAAAGAAATCGCTCAATCGAAAATTCCGACAACAATGTTGGTAAAAAGTTTGTTGCTTTGTAAACGTAATCGGACAGAACTTTTTGTGGTCATAAATATTGTCGTTGGGAGTATCATCGTATGATTTAGCCGGGCTATTACTGGGTCGCCTGAAATGGACTGATTTGAATTATGGTGTCTGTTCTCAGACCGTTATTGGTTTTGCACGGTTATTAGATGGATGGTAATTACGTGGTCATGATTCGGTTTATTTTATAGAGTGATTCATAACTTTTTAGGTCTCAATTAAAGTTGAATTGATGATTGCTATTCGATCTAGAAATCTGTTTGTAAATGAAAAGTTCTATTAAATGTATTTGAATTATTGTGATTCTATTAACAAATTCAAGTTATATAAAAAAATAAGGTAAGAAAGCAACGAGAGCTAGGTAACACAAACTATAGGTATTTTAACTTATTACAAGCTTTTATTTAACTTGCAATGTATGTATGTATGTATGTATGTTTGTGTGTTCGGGTGGAATTTTATAACTCAATTTTAAGGCACTTGCCCTCAACCGATTGAGCTGAAATTTTGCATG
>DWAJ01000133.1:0-47435 GCA_018238005.1 Eurema mandarina | reverse complement strand
TGGTCTAGAGCCTGAGATAAAACATAGGCTACTTTTTAACTAAAAAAAACGGTTATAAGGGGGAGAAAGGGGAAGTTAAAGTTTATATGAAAGTCCACGCGGACGGAGTCGCGGGCAACAGCTAGTTAAATATAAAATCAATAAACGGAATGAACTTTGAAATGATGGGTAAGTTTTAAATCTACAAACTCTTAACTATATTATGAGGAATAAATCCCGTATCTTTAAGTTTTTTTAAGACTGCTTTAGACTATGTCATTTTCTCATTTATATGACCAAAAATATAAATAACAAAATAAATTAATATATAATTAATAGATAATAATTATATTTGTCTTACCTCAGGCTCAATAGCATCGAGCAAATCGCTGAAATTCCTAATTTTCTTTCCAAAACAGTATTCTCTGTATTTAATATAAGACGGAAACAGGAAATAGCGGTTCTTGGCCAAGTCATTTGTGAACACGTCAGCTGCCCGCTGGTGTGGGCCGAGCACTACTTCTGCTATCTAAAAACAGTAAACAAAAATTTAGAGGTATCACACCTAATAAAAGGACGTTCCTTTCGATTAATTAGTAAAAGACATGTAATAAAATTAAATTTTTTTAATTGTAAAGACGAATCATAGGAGAGAGATAGAAAGAGAAACACGAGCACGGCTTACAACTATAACAAAAAGAGTTTTTGAGCTTAAATGTGTGACTTATAAGCATGTTTGTTGTTCTTTCTGGTAATAGCTACTGAATGATTTTGGCTATATGGATATTCAGATAGACTAGACTTGTATAGTAAAATATGTTCAAAGATTATATTACTTTATATTTTTTCACTTACTTTGATAAAAAAATAAAAGATTTATTTATACTAGAGAGGCGCCGAGTGACAATTTTGCCAAGTAACGAGTACCGAGTTTTACTCGGCTCATTTTTTTTCTACCGACTACTCGGCCGAGTAACTCTGTTCTATCAAATTCCAATTTCGCGCGAATAAACAAGTACAAACATTCACACATCACTCCAGTTTATATAAATAATTAAAAAAGTTTGTTAACACCGTTATTTTAATTACATCTACCTAAATATATTTCTTTTTTAAACAAAGTATACTCATTATTAAATAACCAAGTCTAGCCGAGTCCGCCGAGTACGAGTATTACAAAACCCGCCGAGTACGCAGAGTACCGAGTATCAACCGAGTACTCGGCCCATCTCTAATTTATACTTACATCTCGATCAACAATATGATCAAATTTAGCGGTAGGCTGTCGAATAGCGCCCTGCGTTATAGCATCGATGTTATCGACGAGGAAGCCCGTCCGCAGCGTCATGTTCACTACTTGAGTGTCCTTCAGGTGGAACCCTTGCGAGTCGTACATCCTGTTATATGCAAGCTTTTATTTTATGTTTTGGAGTTGTAATCAAAGCTTTTATTTTATTTTCGTCATGAATAAAAGCTTTTATTATATTTTTTTTTATTTATTTATTGACTTCAGTTTCTGTTTTCATATTGTAGTTGGTAAAACGTCGCCGTCTTAATTGTGCTAGCTTTATTACAAAAACTTCCGATAGTCGCATTTTATCAAAGATATCATTAAGTTTTTTTCGGTAAATGGGAGGCCCATTTTTAAGACTAATGCGTCGATTTCTGAATCGCGCTGATGATATTTAAAAAGGCTTACTATATATGTGAGTTGGTTGTTAATCGTACTATAAGTTCACAAGATTACATCTACAACAACATTCCTAAATAACTCAACCCAGCATAAAAATATATACTTACTTGATATTCCCCTCCTGTATGGTGTGAGTCCATCTCCAAACAAATGGAAACTCTAAAGAGATTTGAGGTCCCAAATTGGCGTTGTAAATGTCTCTAAAACCGGGATCAGGAGATAGAACTCCTTCTTGTACGAGATTATCGCGACCTGAAATCGTTATTTTTTTTATTAATAGATAACTCAAAATTTATTTCGGTACATTAAAAAGTGTATGAAATGATTTCAATACGGTAATTTAAGTAATACATTAATAGAAAAAAATCTTATAATAATACCCTAGGGTACTATTTATACCGTAGCAACAGTAACGGTACATATACAATTTACAATTTTCAGGATTTTTGTTATCAAAATCTTATCTCGTTATTTTTAACCCAACTATTTGTAGCTCCTGTATGTCGTCGGTCTATCTTTGATACAACCCCTTCTATCTGTGAAATACTTTGACTTTATTTTTGAATCATATAGGAGTATTTTTTGTTTGTTTTTGTGTACCAACTCACCCATCAGCGCGGGAAGCATCTCGTAGAAGGAGATCTGCATCATGGTGGCGATGACTATTTCTCGTGTTGTGAAGAATATCCTGTCTTCGCTCCAGCACGGGTTGATGCCGCCCAGCGCCGTGGCTATCAGGTTGTGGTATCTCCACGTCCAGATCGACATCAGGTTTATACCGAGAATACTGTTGGGACCGTCTTCCGCTGGATTTTAGAAAAAAAAATGACCTTAGATGTATGGTAAAATGGCTCAATGTACAGAATGATCGTGATATGAGGAAAAATTTATGAAGGCAGTAGTAATTATCAAAATACAGAGAAAACTATTTTATATCAAATAATGAAACCCGAAGCATACTTTACTTCTTGTGATAAATCTCTGTTCTATGATAAATAGAGTAGCAGATAGAAGTAATATTGTCAGCGTTTTCCAATTATAGAACTAGAGCGTTAATGCGGCATAACGCTTAACGTTCAATGTTTTAACTACATCTTTTTATATTCATATATCAAGCATTCTCAAAAGTACAAATCAGTGCTTTCGCTTGATGCGTGCAATTATATCTGCAGTGACAGAGAATTAAAAAATGTTTTTCTTTAATTTGTTAATGATCGAAATGTCGCACTACTCTGTAATTTAATATAATTAAAACACTGAGTAACCATACATATATATATAACTTACGCATATCATGACACCTGGTTTCTCTCGGCCGTTGGTTAGCGTAACAGAGGCTCGGCCCTTTAGCGCTGGGCGGCCATATTTTCCCATTCTCGACCTCATATTTGAGCAACCCTCCTTGAAAGAGTCTGCCTTTTTCGTTCAAGGCTCGCATACTGTTGCCGTAAATATGGGAGAGATCGAACGCTGGTGTCGATGTTATAATCTAGTTGAATAAAAGATCACTAAATAGTATGCCACAGTCTTGTATGTCTCTACTATAAACTACGCAAATGTTTTGATGCGGTTTTTTTAATAGATTCGATTTAAGAAGATTGCTCTTTTTGAACAAATTCCTTGAACAAATAATCGTTGACCAGTCGGACTACTGACTGGAATTTAGGGCTCAATGGGTCAATATCATATTACATACTAGGTCTAGGCTTTAGAAAACATACAGTGTGTTACTAAACATGACTCGATGCTGAAGGGTAATATTCTGTATCTAAAAATCTTTTTAAATAAAACAAATTGAAATATATATGTCTAAAAATAACAATGCAATAAAGTTTTAAAGATTATGTTTCTAGTAAAAAATTTACAAAAATTCAAGGAAATTCATAAACGCTGGCAACTCACGTACGGTTCGTAGACCCTATCGACACTATAGCTAACAGAGCACGAGAATGCGACAGTGTTGCCGTGTAAGTTTTGCAATTTTACATAGTTTATTTTTTTTTGTTTGGAAAAAATAATAATGTTAATTTTTGATAATGATAGCAAAATAAGGACCTACTACCAGTACATAGTAAGGGGTTTTCGGATAGGACACTTGTTTTGTAACATACTGTTTAAGCAAGTTTTTTAACACTTAAAATTAAAATTTATAAAGTAAACTATGTTCCTTATGTAGTCTTGTGGTTAAGGCGAGAAGGCATGAGTAACAGACATACTAAATACTTTTGAATTTTTTATATTAATTGTTAAAGTTTTTGTTCTCTTAATTTTTTTATTACGATTTGTATAAATTGAAGGTAAATTCCACAGTTGTCAGCAAGGAAATAATATATCATGTACATATAATATAAAAAAATATGTGAATCACGTACGAAAAGAACCTTGATTTATTGAAGTGAGGATTTGTAGAAAGCGTTCCAAGGTAAGTATTTAACAGGGCGTTGAAATGTTTTGTGTTATTAAAACAATTAATTGTAACCGTATCGTTATTAAATTATACACTGATAGTTTCATAACAATTTATAGGTGAATTCTGTTATCGTTAAGACTAGCACACTGTATTTTTAATCCTTGTAATGTTCTTTAAGTGGGTACCGTTTTTGTTTTTTTTTTAATTTCTATTTGATATTAACAAACAAACGAAGAGAAATGCATTGCAAAATTGTTACATTTGCTGTTTAGTGGAGCAATATTTCCAATTTTCTTTTTTATTTTTAACTGATAGACGACTCAGACGAAGTACGATCTAAATAAATTGAGTATCTAGTACCTAGTACATGATTTTGATTTTAATCTTTAACGGACATTAAAAAAGTTCTAAATTTATTTCCTTTTCGTTCATCATAATATTATATAATATATATGAGTATCTTGAGAGATATCTTTGCATTTGTTGTATTAGGTATGTAAGAGGACAACTTACTTACATATAAATGGAACATTTTACGTAAATTTAATGTTTACACATATTTTGTAATATTATGAGTTTGTAAATATTATGTAAAATAACCAATTGGCGAGTAATTAGCTATGTATGAATATTTTAAAAAGATTAGTAACACGATTAGTATATGTAATTGGCTAGTTGCATGTGTTTACACTAGGATTGGAATTATAAATTTTTAATTAAAAAATCATATTGCCTAGCATAGCGCAAGAGATGGGAATGTTTTAATTTTATTTTAAGTAAATGTTGTGCGATGAAGGATTCATGACGACCGCTTGGCGCAGTGGTAGCACAACTGCTTTCTGCGCGACGGGTGAAGGGCTCGATCCACACGAAAAAAAAAATTAAATTTACATTTGTATTTCCTGAGGACTGGGTGGTGCTGTATATTTTATGTATGAATTTACAAAAAAAAGTAAATTCCAAGTTTTGAAGCCTTGTTAAAAATGTGTAATTAAAAAGGCGTAGGTACTATACATTAAATAAATACATTGAAGACAAAAACGCTTGGAATGATATTTATTAACGCTCGTGGGACGGTGACCTTTTTCATGTACTCGTATAAATATTATAACAGTCGAGTTTTTTTTTATAATATTTACAATTATTGTATGTTCTTATTTTTAAAAAAGAGCTAGAAACTGTCTTCTGAACCGGTGGTAAATGTTTTGTAATACCATGACGATTCAAAAGTGTTACTTTATGTAGCCTAATTGAATACAGATACTTTTGATTTTTTTTTATTATTGTGTGTTTAGTTACGTGTGTAGTGGATGCTTACCCTCTCTGGTAGTGTAGTGTTGGGCAAGCAGCCCACGGACTGGAAGGACTCCGGGCGCGTCATGTTGAAGCAGCGCACGTCGCTGAAGCGGTGCAGCGGGTCGGCGCGCGGCACCGCGTTGGGCACGCACGCGCGATCAGACTTACCTTTCTCGAGGCAGCAGTACGGCTTCCAGATTATATAGTTCACTGCAATATTTTTTTACCTATCACTACATTTTTAGTTTATTTAATTGACTAAATATAGTAGTCTTCATCATCAGACTCCTTATGTTGTGTACTTTATACTGTGACAGTACGTCACAGTATAAAGTCCTTGTAAATACAAATGAATCAAACTCGAACTTAAAATAGCTGCTGTGAATCTTTGAGGAGTTCCTTCGATTATGTCGGCTCCATCGAGTATGGGCTAGATTCAGATCTATCTGGGCATCAGTGCCCAGACTTATTAAGTAATAGTGATATACTTAATAAAAAACTTGTAAACGCACAAGTCGCCCCAATGATTTTTGAAAGTTCCTATCAATTTCTCTAATCCACCATCATCAGATCCTGATGTCCTTACAGTAAGACCACGTGTAAAATATCACCTTTCCAACAAAATCATCGAAATTGGTCCAGAATGACAAACTTATGCACGAACATACATAAAAAAGCATATACTCGTAAACGGTCTAATTGAGAAACCTCCTCCTTTTTTCGAAGTCGGTTTAGAATTAAGAAATCAAAAAGTCAACTGGAGTACCCATACAAATTGGTCGGCTTTGAAATAAATTATTAAATTAGTATTATTTGGTGAACAGGTTCGAGACTAGATCTTTTAAAATCATTCAAACATGCGCAATAACTAGTTAATAATTACCATTACAAAAAGTACAAGCTAGTATTACAGTGATTCGTTTTAATTAAAATTATTTCCTGCTCAAATTATACTTATTTACATTGTAAATCATTCTTATGAGCAAAAAATATTTTATGCATACTTGTACCAGTCATTAATATTTATAAAATTCTAGACACTTTTTTTATAGTCGGAAAAGGAATTTTGAATTATTGAAGTTGTTGAATTCATAGATTGAACATTACTGAATTTATCATACCTGTATTTTGGTACGGTAATTCCCTAGTAACTTTATAAACAAACTAGCTGACCCGGGTTGGAACTCGAAACTATATATTTCATAGTTAAGGCAGCGTTCGTAAGAAACGCTTTCATTCGACCATTTTTCTCCGATTCGGTAAAAGTCTTTTTATTTTTAGGTTTCAGAAATCATATGGCTTTCTATTCGTGAAAGAATTTTTAAAATCGATCCAGTAGATCCCGAAATTACTCACTTTATAAACACACTTCTTTATAATATTAGTATCGATTAAGAAATGAAATTGAAGTCAGTTGAAACCACTCACCAGTGTCATGCAAAGACACGAAGTCTCCGGTGAAGAAGACGAGGTAGTGAGCCAACATCTGCGTGAGGCGCGCGTCGGGCACGTGGCCCTCGGGCAGCAGGTGGGTGCGGACAGCGCGCGCCAGTGGTAAGGAGTCACCACTCTTTGTAAGCTTAGGCTCAAAGCCTTTGCAAAATGGTATAAGTCAAACTCTTGGTATTCGTCTAATTTATGCATATCTTACCAATAAATTCTTACCTTGACCTCTGAGGCAAGGTAAGGATGATAATAGAGAACTAATATAATGAGAATATGTACCATAGGAATAAAAAAATATGAATCTACAGATTTATATAGCTTTTACATATATTAACTGGGTTTTGTCGGTGGGAAAGCGGAAGGCTAAAATTAGCAGTAACTGAATCTTGTGTGAAATTAAATACCGAATTAAAAAATAATTATCTTCTGTAGTTCTTAAAAAATAGTTACATAAAAATCTCTACGATTAATGAAAATACAGTAACTATATAGGTATGTCAAGCATGTTTTTATTATATAAAATATTTTTTTATAAAGTTATTGTTTTATATGATTTAACTTAATGTGTATAGTTATATAATAAAAAAAGCAAACCTTCACTATATTCTGGAGGAAGCATCCTATACAAGGGTGTGTGTGTAGCTCCTATGTGGAAATACTTCAAATTGTTGCAAGACCCATCTATGCGGCGACCTTCCACGGGGCTGCATGGTATTATCTCGTTGGTGCACCAGCTGGTAAGGATACAGATGATAGCATTTATTCTTTTTTCTTGAATTTTGAATGTTGCAACACTCTCTAAAGTCGTAAGATTTTAATAATTAGACAACAACTTTCTTGTCGGTTCTTCAAAAGTGTTAATATTTGTAGCTTAGTTGAATAAAGATACTTTTGACTTTGACTTAGTGAAAAGCTACTTGTATTATCTCAATTAATATTTTAAAAGTTGGACGCCAACTGCAAAATCATTGTATTAAATCCACTATCATAATAAAATGTTAGTAACCCTATATTTATCTATAATATTGTGAAAAAATAACATAGTTTTGTAAGTACCAAAACTGTAGCAATATTTTTAAAGTAAAAAATTATGTTATTCATTCACTTTGTTACTATGAAGTGTCCCGTCATCACATAATATCATATGAGTGAAAAACAATCCATACTAATATTATAAATGCGAAAGTAACTTTGTCTGTCTGTCTTTTCATCACGCTAACGAAATTTGATACACAGATGGTCTAGAGCCTCTAGAGCCTGGGGAAGGGCATAGGCTACTTTAAAAAAAACCCCCCCCAAAGTGTTGCGCTGCAGTTGAAACTTTTATAATTTTACGCTTTCATGGCCAAACCGCTGAAGCGATTGTAATGAAATTTCGTACAGAAATGGTCTAGAGCCTGAGGTAAAACATAGGCTACTTTTTACCTGCAAAAAAGGGTTAAAAGGGGGGAAGGAAGTTTATATGAAAGTCCACGCGGACGGAATCACGGGCAACAGCTAGTCTTTAATATAACATAATGGGTTTAATCCCTGACCAACGAAGTGTGAATTACAAGTGTGTTAGTCCAAAAATCATCCAACAAAAAAGGGGTTCAATGACCGCGGACGAAAGAACATGGAAACAACGTTCGTTAATTATTAATAAATTATAATATTTATGACGATACAAATTCTGTAACATAATATTTAATTCGTACATAATTAGTGGGTGTTTGGAGTTTTATTTTGTTATAGGTATACATTTTATTCCTAAAATCCTTAAAGTTTTATGATGTTTAAAGACTATTTTGCAGAGAATACCTTTTTTGCAATGATGTTACGTACAAATCAACCGAAAAAAGTGTTCCGCACAGCAGCGGCAGTACAAATACATACACATCAAAACGATAGAGAAGAGATAAATGATGAAACCAAAAAAAAATAGTTTTGTCAGTTGCGCGTGAATGCCTCGGCAACCCAACACCAAAAGGTAAGACGTCCTAATCAGGATGTTTTCGCGTCTTCAAAATTTTACACTTATTAATTAACATATCTATTTCATCTAATCTCATTGCTTTTTTGATAGCATTTATCTCTATCTATATATATATATAATTCAAAGATGACTGACGTAGTGATCCATCAACGCACAGCCCAAACCACTGGACGGATCGGACTGAAATTTGCAGTGCAGGTAGATGTTATGACGTAGGTATCTAAGAAAGCTAAGAAAGGAATTCCCGAAATTCCTGCGGGAACGGGAATTAGCGGGAAAAATCTTTTGTGTGAAAAATCTAAGCCGCTTAAGTTAGACGCTTGAAATTTGACATGCAGATACCTTAGGAAACTTAAAGGTTAGTTGCAACAGGATATTGTAAAATTACCACGGGAACGGGAGTTAGTGGGAAAAAAATTTGTATGAAAAAATCTCAATCGCTTACGTTAGACGCTTGAAATATGGCATGTAGGTACCTAGGGCAAAATTCCCACGGGAACGGGGATAAAAACATTTGTATGGAAAAATCTAGGAAAGAAGGATTATAAGGGAGGGAAGCGGGGGTCAAAGTTTATATGAAAGTCCACGCGGACGGAGTCGCGGGCAACAGCTAGTTATCAATAAATTTTTCGGGATGTTTGTGATAGGTAAAATCGAATGTCACTAATAATAATTTACATAGTTACACTAATGACCAGTTTTATGAGGTGTCAATGATAACCCAGCTTTGTTAAACTTTAAAATACATATTATTTTTTTATTTAAATGTATATAATCTCGACAATGATGCGATTGTCTCTTTCAATATGGTTTGTTGAAACAGAGTTCGCGACAAATAGTTGAATCGATCGCGTGCTCAGTCCGAGTGGCCATTAGTAAGCCAGCCGAAGGGTTCTCGTGGCCGCCTGCTGAAGCACCCTCTGTTCTAGTGCTTTGTCTTTCCTGCATGCCAGTTTGATACATGTATTTTGACTTTCATTAAAATTGCTTTTAAGATGCGAGGGGGACTAGATTGAATAGCGTTCTTTATTAACACCTAGCATGTTTGAAACAAAAGCCAAACATTATATTAGTTATTTGTTATATTATTCGGTACATATATGAGTAAACTTTTTGTTAAGTATGTATAGGGTTTAAATTAATTTCATTCATATTTTTGTGTAATTCAGAATTTGTCAGAAAAAAGTTTTTATATAGATAGTTTTTATATATTTATATAGACACAGTGCCCCGTGGTTTTACCCTCATTTATATATGTATTTATTATACACGTAAAACTTTTGAATCACTGTATCAGCTATACATAAAACAATGATATATTTCATACATTTAAAAAATGGGTATAGAGAAAAAATGTTGAAGCATTTTTATGAGTCAAGATTCGCTTATACTTTTAATTAATGCCCATAAATTAAATAAGAGTGCTTTAGTGAGGAGCACATGTGAAATTACGTATAATATGCAACTTGGCGCATATTATGTAAGGGCTATTAGGGAAAAGTGGAAATTGTAATAAAGCCCTCTATTTCGCACAAGTTAGCACGCATTGAGCGCAGTTCAAAAATATTTTATTTGCGAAACATTTGTACTGCTCCTGTGTTTATCGAGTAACGAATTGTATAAAAATGTATATTTTATCTGTGTTCATATTACAGTACGATGGGTTTTAATCTTTTGCCATTATAAGTGGAAATGAAAAATATTATTCAGTTCATATTTTACTTAGTAAGTAAATTGGTTTCATGGTTATTTTTAATGGATAAAAACGGTATATATAGTCTTAACTATTCTGTTAACACAAAAATTTACAATAAACAACAAGTATCAGGGGTCAAGTAATAATATTTAGAAATAAAATATGTTATTGCGTATAATGATTATAATGATCGAACAAAACAAAGACAAATTTAGTTCTGCATTCTGCAGTCTTTATAAATATTCCCAAATTGCGAATGCGATGCTTAGCAAAGTGTTGTTGCAAGAGATATTTTGACAGATTATAAATAAAAAAATATACGGGATGTTATGTCTTATATTTTCCATTTGTTGTATATGTGTCACTGGAAGATAACAAGAACAGAAAATTTACAAATTTCCTAGGATATTTATAAACCTTCATTAGCAAATTTATAAACTTACGTCGTGAGCGCTCTGATTGGTTGAATAACTGTAAACATCAACTAATCAGGGAGGATTGTGTTATTTGCCGTATTTAAAAAAAGCGTAAAATTAAAAGCTCTTCTGTGATTGATCGAACCATTTAGAACCTTACGAATGAATATTCGAAAGTTGATAAATTTACCACGAGACGTCGTAAAATGATAAATTTGCCAAAATGTGGTCGTAAAGTAATACAATTTATCTCTCGTTTAGAATCCTACGAAGGTATATAATTTTCCTAGGAAATTTATAAACTTGCTGTTTTTGTTATTTTCCGGTGACATATACATACATTATTGGCTTGTGACTGGCGATTACAGTAATGACATAAGCAATTTGCTGACGATAATTCAACAGGCGCATTAATTGAGCATCGACGGAGTCCTGCGACAGAGATACGACACGACGGACTTCAAAAGGCCGGCCTGTGTGCCATTGACAGCTCTCGGAGCTTTGAAATGTTGGCAAACAGGATTTTATGGCGTTAATATTAAATTCCATCCTAGCTGGCGGTAAGGCATTAATTTAACGGTTAAATTCAAATAAATCATTTAAGGTAATCGATAAATCATCACTCTATTTGTCAATAATTCGATATTTTATTTTGAAATTAAATTGGTTTTGGCACAGTTATTTCTGTCTGATTTGCATCTGATACAAGGAGGTATTGTTCAATTTGCCTTGGACAGCAAACCGAATATTGACTATTGATAGTATTGTCTTTCAAAACAATCTGCTATTGTTTTAAGATACGCTCTGCATATCTCAAATTGAAACCGATGCGGAACGGGAATTTTGGATCCACTTAAAACTTTTCGAGTGTATATTCGTATATCGCAGGACTAATTGGAATAAACCGTGTATGTGACCGTTTTTTTCATTGCATTGTGCTGGAACTTGAGCAAAATTTTACGCCAGGAATAATTTTTCATTCACATTTGAAATTCAAGGTAAAAAATAAATTTTAACAAAAAATAAACCGACTTCAAAAAAGGAAGAGGTTCTCAATTCGTCTGTATGTATAATATTTTTTTTTTATGTATGTTCACCGATAACTTCGTCGTTTATGAACCGATTTTGATGATTCTTTTTTGTTGGAAAGAGGATGTCTCCGAAGTGGTCCCATTTTAAGGAAGTCAGGATCTGATGCTGGGAAACCAGAGAAATCGAGGGGAACTTTCAAAAATTGTATGGGCGACTACAATTAGGTACTTTACCTACAATTACATATTTTGAGAATAAAGTAAACATAAAATAAAAACAATATTCAATATCATGTTAGCTATTACATGTAATTTGTTTCAGGAATAAAAATAATAATACGTATTAGGTGATATACCTAAGTACCGTAGCAAGAATTACAGCAATGCTACGCGTAGACTTCGTAGTGCTAATTTAGATTTACTCCGCGTGTAATATAAGTAATTATAAACATTTTATCTTCATCTCAATCTATGTAGTTATATGTTACTCTTTATATTATTGTATTGTTTACAGATCATAATTTATTAATAGAATTCTTCAGAACAGAAATAACCTTAGTATTAATGTTTAATACATTAAAGGATTATAACAAGTCACTGAATTTTGATAAGGTCGATGCGAGCACGTACACGACTTTCCAGGTTTCCATAATTAGTTCGGCGAGTGCGTCATAAGGGAACAAAAGGGTATCCTCAATTTCAGGATGCGGCCTTTTGTACTGCTTTTATGAGTCAATAGAGACACGAGAATTTTATTTAATAAAACCTTTATTTGAATAAAAGTTACTCGAATTTCAGAGGTATAATGTTACATAGTAGTAAGGTGTTATTTTCATATGACATTTAGTAAGTATATTTACGTTTAGTAACAGTACATTGTAATTTTTCTTTAGACGTGAAAAGATTTTTTAAAGAAAATACCTTGATGATAAGTAGCGCGACCAGCCTTTCATCAGTCTTCAAAATCGTAGTGTCATTTTTCATATGAGAATTTCATCGCCCTATTTAAGTCTCGAGTGGTTTTTGTATAAGACTACCTCTTTTATGTGTGGGTTTATTGAGATCTCGTTAATTTTAATGAGGCTACGGTGTGGAATAGTAAACGATATTATTTTGGTGCTTTTAAGGAGGTTAAACCTTTATTAATTAAGATGATAAGATATTCATAGTTTCATATGTTACCAGGAATGAAAATTTAGTTTCATTTACTCATGTGCTCTATAAGCCTTTCCTCTTTAACCCTTTAATAGTATACATGTGCAAATTTGTGAGGATGATTAATATTCTTTCATCAAAAACTATTTCAATAATTTTAACTGAATTTTGGTATACGGGTGGATAAAACCTTAAATTAACACATCCTATGTGTTAACTTTTGCCTAGCATTGATATTTACGAGGGTAAATACAACCGCAGAGCATGGCTAATAAAATTATAAATGAAAAATTATTATTTTATATTAATTTAGTTTAACTTATAATTATCTAAGATAATTTTCTATATGATAATATACGAATAAATATTTTACTATGTTATATTGCGATGATTGCAGTCTAATAAGTACATCATTGTGCATGTTCTACCGTAAATATACTTACATTACAAGTTACAACAGACAGTCCAATGGGTCTTTAAAGAGACTACTCAGAAGCACATTACTATGTATAAGATAATTAAACAACGGTCTTTGCTTTAGAGGGCTCCTCACTCGAATTCATTCCAGTGACGGCGGCAGTGAAGTGTAAAATTGGCCATTGAGAAACATTCCTTTCAGTGAGTATGTGCGAAATTGCGGGCTGTACAGTTTGTCTGGGTTCGCAACAAAGGCAAGAGCGGTGGAGGACGATGCCGCGGGCTTAAAGCGCTTACGGTTTAACGTCCCTAACAATACAGGGAGAACATTTAAAGTATTACATATCTATTTGCTAACGTGATACAAAGGACTTACACCAAGAGAATTGTATACCTAACAGAGTAAAATTGAATTATTTTCAGTTTGTTAAGCGTAGCTACACTAATTTTGTCGCAATTGTCAACAATACCGTATGTACGTTGCTTAACGATGCACTGTGAATTGTTCGAATTTTAATTTTGGAAACATTTTTTGATTCTATTCCATCTACGTGAAATAATATTATAGATTATTTGTATAGTTGTAGCTATAACTCAGGATGTATCGTACGCTTTTGTTATAATTACGCACATGCTCAATTTACTCATATTATTTTTTTTCAGCATCAATTTAAATTTTGTGAGGGCAAAATTCACGGCATATTACATCGTTTAAGCCAGAAATTGAGTGGCTCGGTGCTTCGCTGACCTTAATAAAGGTTTAAATCACAGTCGCCGGAAGGCTGCATCGGAATTATTCAGCCGATTGGGCCGATTGATCCGCGGACATATTCAAACGACGCCGCTACGCATGACCACCTTCCATAAGGCTTCCTTGTTATTTACATTCATCCGGTTTGTACCGTACAAAGCAATACCGATCCTTAAGTGGACAATCGTAAATAAAATTTAAAACCTTCATACAAATGTCTATGGATGGCCATTTCATGAAATACTCGTTAATAAATACATATTTGTATGTAATTCATGTTGGAGCCAAACAAGAAAATGTGTTTACAATTCTAACTGCACCTTTGTGAAAATAATCGAGGTCCAGCGACTATAATCGCATTTCTGTTCTAATAGATTTCTTAATGTGAACTTAATAAACATTTACGAGTCACATAAAAGCGTGTTTTATTGAAGTGGTTATAAATTACCATCACATAGACGTCGATCAGTTTTCACGTTAATATTAATACCACGATAGGCACTCAGAACAAAGCGGATTATTGTGAGCGGGAATTTGTAGGTGACATTGGACGACATGCCTCCGGAATTCCAATCTAAGATGTTTGCCTTAAGAAGCTTTGATGTTAAAGACGAGAGAACAATATCTGAACTCTTATTAAAGTGATATTTATGTGTAGAAGTGCCTACATGTTTAAGATTTGCTTTTTCTTTTAAGTTTTTTCGAGAGTTTGGATAGTATTTTGCGTTGTTATGATGATGAAAAGATGATTTAAATCAAATTGTCATGTAACTATCTGTGAAAATACTTTCAGCTGGGAAAGTTCATCTGTAATATTTTGGAATTTGTTTGAGTGTTACAAGTATTTAATAACTAGATTAAATTTAAACTGAAATTATGAGGTTTATGTACGTACTGATGTTAACAACTATGTATTACGAAGCACACATTTAATAATGATTAATTAATAGCTTACACCTAATCGCACTAATTGCTTATTAATTGGACAATGGAAATGGTTGACGAGATAACATCGCTCACCTGTAATTGCAATTAATATAAAATTGTACGAGCTTATTATATTGTACAGATTTTATGACATTTTATCTGATTATTATTTCAATACAAAGTTTTGTAATTTCAAAGTAACTTTTTTAATATTCTTATATAATATATCATCGAAATAAAGTAATCTAATAATATAATATATTCCTGTTATCTGAAAACGCAAACGAACACGAAGCGATGTTATCTATGAGTTAGTTACAAGAAATTTGAATGCTAAATGTGGCTTGCAGTTGGCTCAAGGAGCTCGTTTGAAATTCATGTAGTCACCACACGGGTCCAAAGTGGCAAAATAGGGATAAAATTACACAATGTTTGTCTTTATATTTTCGGAATACAGACTTAAACATTGGTAATGTTTTTAAACATTTAGCAGACAAAATTTACCTTGATGCGACAATGGATTTAGTTATAAAGTATAGGATAATGCTATTAAAATTTTTCAGGCTGATCATCTGTGGCTGGGATGGTCATCGGAGCAACTTTTGGGGCTTTTAGCACGACGATATTGCTTTTTCAGTATAATATTACATAAAAAGGAAAAAACCAAATCCCAACCAACATTTGTTCTGCTGGAACGACAGACACTAACTAACTAAATTACCTACTTATATAATGCGCTATGTCGGTTACTTCGATCTTACTCCTGATATGAAAACAATATCGTTTTTAAACTAAATATTGGCAGCACGTTTTGTATAAAAATTGTCGTATTACGGTTGCTTACTTACGAACTTTGATTATAATGAGGTATTCTATAATATACGATTATTTAATTCGCTGCATATAATATTACAGCACTATCAAACGTATATAATCTTTAATTAACCTTTATCAAAACATAAATCCAGGGCTTAATCTTTGAGTCACGTTCAATAATACATTGAAATCCCGTTAATACCCAACGTCACGTTTAAACCTGAACGGAAACGGCCGTACATTTATTAAGCCTACGTATGTTTTCATACATTGTGTTTTTATATGGATTATTTATATAAATATTTTCAGCGGTAGTTCTGACATATAATATATAATAAAGGACACATCAATACAAAATATAATACTTAAATGCCCCATAAGCACCTTATTAGATTTTATTTAAATATTCAGTAAGGAATGATAACTTTCGAACCTCTCTCTGTTTGAACGAAACCAATGTTACAATTAGGTCAAATCGAACACTTAGATTTTTAACTAAGCAAATATCTACAGGAAAAATTAAATGGAAGATACATTTATGTAATTGCCGGATTGCAAAAGTTGAACGCTTTTGTACCGAAGCGTGATGTTCGGAGCGTGTTCAGTTCACTTTGAGAAGTATAATGGAAGCTAGAATTACGCATTGTACCTGCGTTGCCTCTCGTGGTCCCACTATTGTGGTGGACTTCCCTTTCATTACGGTAATGCGTCAATACTTTACCTCTAATTAGTACAATCGAGTAACGCGGAAAGAGATGAAAAGGTCGGTTTTTTTTTAATTTACCTCTTTTATAATAGTTCATATCTAAATAAGCTTTATAATTTAAAATTCTTCTGAAAAATCTAACATACACACTCATACATAATATACGTATATTTTTGTATTGTGTGTGTTAAACCTATGTGCATTTTTGATAAAGCTTTAATTATTGTTCTGAAATAAAAAACAAAATAAGGTATAACTGTTGACATTTACTATAGGGAATTGTTTCAAATCCACGTAATTGATTCCGAGTCGTATATTATACATGTACCTACGCATATGCATATGCATATCACTTTATCGGACAATACAGATGATGTTTCGAGCCATTGAGCACACAACGATCAATGGACTTTGAACTGATTTCCTGGCCATTGAACATCAGATACATTTATAACATTCTTCGTGGTAACGATTGATGGCTGTGCTAGTAATAGTTTATGGCTCTAAATTAACTTAAACAAAATTTTAATTACGATTCAAAATTATTGTACTCTAAGAACGTACCATTGTCAAAATTGAAAGTCACTTTAAATAGGACTAATTTAAATGTGATCGTAAGTTTTTTTTTAATATATTTTTAAGTTGATCAAATTTATTCAAAATATTTTCCTTTAAGAAATTATTTTCATATTTCTCAACTAATAAATAGGATTCAATGATTAAAAAATACAAAGATCCTTTACAAGACTTGTTTCTTTTGGCTTCATCTCGCTTAGCCACTTGAGATTGAAAAGATTCATATTTTTTATTGGACTGTTGCTCTACCGTCGCGTATTTCATTCAATCCTGGATCGCTCATAAGAAAATATCACAAGCCGATCCATTCTCGAGGCAATTAAAATTGCATTTATATATCGCATTTATTTTCGAATTTCATTCATGGAATCCAGCTTTTAGTAGCTTCTACGAATTCAAATCGTACAATTTTATTTAAAGAGGGAATCGTTCAGTGAGTTTTAATTAAATTTAGTTCATTTCGTTTGAGCATTTCAACGCCCTTTTACGATGAATATGTAAAATTTATTTTGAGTTTTATAGAAAATTTAAATCTTAAATCTTAATTTTTGACCGGTGTTTTAATTATATGCTAAAAGCTATTAGATGTATAATATATTTTAAATTGCCCATTACTGACTAAACAGATATTAAATTACTGAACGGTCAATGCCCTTATTAAAACTAATGTAGGATTTTCATGTAAAACTGATGAGAATATATTTGCTATATAAATGATATATAAAATAAATTCTATGAGAAGTCATTAGTTAGGTAGCGTTCATGATTTGTTTTAAAAACGATTAATTATATAAAAAAATTTGATTAGGTAACTAAAAAATCGCGTACTAAATTTTTTATTACCTCATGATTATGTACCAGAACCGATCGATTGGTCTATAATATTTTTTAAATATAATTATAGTGACTAATTTTTTAACAAATGTTATAATTAAATTTCCTAAATATATTACGTACTTCCATCAAAGGTTAACACTACAAAGAATGTTATACGAAGAGAGACTATCGACTATCGTTTTTTTTTAATTACTAGAGGGTTTATTCAAAAAATGGGTATCGATTAAATCTTGCGAGACGTTACTTATGAAAGGTACTAGACACTTTTGTATTAAGAGTCCTTGAATATTGAATATCACTCTTTGCCGAGGTAAGCTTTCTAGATATTCTTTCTATAAAACTTACTTATAGGATTTTCTTGATACCCAACTTTTCATGCCAACAACATTCACATTTACATACAGAATATTTTATTAAAACAAAAACATGACATAAAATCATTAGGCTAATGAATATTTGATATCACATCTAATCTCGTATTGATTTAAAATGTTTTCAATGAAATTACACATCTGTATTCATATAACGCTAAGCATTATGCTTTTTTCGATTTACTGGAAATAAATCGCTAATGGGAGGCAGAACAAAGTTGCAAATAATTCACTCTAACTGGTGGGGGCGTGAGGCCATAAACAATAAAAGCCATAAAATTTCCCTTGAAAAGTGATTTTGCCACACATCTAAAGCTCACGCACATCTAAATAATCAACAACGTTATATCAAACTGGATTTGCGTTTGTTTAATGTGTTATTTTGATTCCTTTTTGTTATTTCGATGAGCTTACGGGATCAATTTTTTTTTCGGTAAGCCTCTACGCTTTTACGTATGGAATAAAAGCTAATGGAAATCGGATTCGAATTATGTTATAAAACGAATATTCTGTTTTCACTTGGTGATTATAATTTTACCATATACATACTTCTGTGAAACCAAATTTTATCCGAGCTTATAGAAATAATTTAATCAAGGTTTATTGTTACTTTTTTGGTGGAAGATTATGGGGTAAAATATAGCTTAAGACTTTTTTATATAAGTATAATTATAATTAACATACGAGTAATATCTCACAATTAGGACCAGTTACTGATAAGAATTTCAAAACAAATATACTGTTTTAGGTAAATTAGGAAATCGGTTATTTAACTCTAAAAAAAGCCTCTTTTCATCTAATCGCATTTTTTCATTGTTTATAAACTCGTGTATGACAAAGGAAATTTAGTAATAATATAAGTGTTGCGTTCAGAGCGTCCTCATTAACTTATCTCGGAACTGGGAAGGCGATGACGCTTATCTAAAACGACTGTAAGCGAAGCCTTTGCTTGTAATATAGCGATGTGCCTGTTGTGAATATTGTATGCATGTAGCATGGATATAGTTGTATTACGCTATCTGTACCCACGATTTTGCATGCGTAAAACGTGATTCAAGCCAAAATACACGTATTCCTATCTTTGTTTTTAAAATAAAAAAATATCCTAAAAGAACAAAAAAAATAGTTAAATACTTGACTTAAATTGTATCTTCATTCATACGTTGGATTTTTATTCGCAACATTACTATGTCATACTAATAAGTAATAACACACACTCAAAGAGAATCTCAGTCTTGCTAAAACACTAGCTAGAGAATATGATTATGCATGGTAACATAGTATTCATACTTGGAAATGCCGACTAATGTTTTCCTTGAAACTTAAAAGCACTTGCAATTTATGATATGAATTAATAATACACTTTTAACCCACTTAACGTTATATCTCGTGTGGGATTTTGTTCGGGTGGCGTACTTTCACGCGTCCGTTGCGATAAAAGCCTCTTTGTGCGAGACCTCCATGGACGGAATAACTCTTTCAATGCGTAGATTGTACACACGAGAGAAAAATGCCGAGGGCAGACTTTCAGCTCGGATTTGCCTCGTAAGTATACATTATTTATTTTTAAAAGAACTCTTAACGTACTCTAAATGCTACGGAAGTAGTTTTGTATGGAAATAAGCTTTCGTATTAGTAAGCTTGTAATGTATTTATATGGCTTTCTGTTTTAACCTGAGATTATATGAAGTATGTATAATGATGCAGTATTTACAGTAGTTGTAGCGGAGAAAAAAACTATTTATTTAATATTGTCTTATGAGTTTTAAAACCGTTAATATATATATTTGTTTAGATGACAGCATAACGCTAAAGATACACTTAAACATATTTAATTAAAACTGTTAAAAAAATAACAATTGCACATTTGAAATATTTTTTGAACTTTTTATTTAAATTAATAAACTTGAAGATTTTAATTGTTTAGGAGTTACAGCTAATGTTAAAATTACTTTGTAGACCACGTCTGTTTAACCCTCATGTAATGGCGCTTGTAAATTCAGTGATAAATGAGAGATTCGCGTCGCGGCGACAAAACACGAAAGGGCTTTTAGTGCTCTTAGTCCACCTGGTTGTATGTTGAAAAGGAAAAATTGTCGCTATTAAAGTATTGCTAACTATGTTTTATACTATATTGCCTTTGCGTCATATACACCACGTACACGCTAGCTTGAAGAAACCCAAAAATGATGGAACTGAATGAAAATAATGCTGTAACAAAAGTACTAAAACGAGATTCATTGATTGTCTAATGTCACTTAGCTTTTCGATTATTAAATTATAAGTTTGATTTTTTTTTGAATTCTTAAAATACGATATAATATACCATTTCATAATATGGTAGGTACCTAGGAATTAAAACAATTTTCATATTAATGAAATAAAAACTGAAGTTAAATTAATCAATGTTTTAGGGTTTAAAGTAGAACCATTATTTATAAAATAAAATAAATTTGCTTCAATAGAAAAAGTGTACGATAACTTGTGGTCGAATTTTATGCATTATGTCTAATTATGGAACATAATGAATGTCATAGCGTGATTTATTTTAATAGTAAGTTAAAACTTAACACCAGACATTAAAGTTTTAACTCAATATCCTGTTTCACACTTTGAAATAAATTGCTCTAAAAGTTAAACAGCCTTTGTGTAAGTATGTTTAAATAACGAGTTGTAACGCTCAGGTTACAAGTTCTTATTTAAACGGAATACTCACTGAATATCAGTTTTTATTATAAGCTTATAAAAAGTAATGCGGCTATTCGATTTTTTCGATATGTAAGCAAGTAATTCATGTTTTTCTAAACTATTTGTTTATTTTTCGCATTTGTGTTTCTCATTTCATACGTGTTGTCTTCTTTTCATTTTCAGCATCGCGTTTACTTATAACTACACTATTCCGACCGACGGCAAGTTTTATTGTTCTTTTTTCCTACGACCGAAAAGGTTTACGTCGCAAAAACTGCCTTTGAGATATAAACCAACTATATATTTCTTGCGTAAATTACTGAAACTCCGATAAATTATTCTGATACACGGCACGAGCCAAGTTTTATAAAGTTGAGGTTTTTTTGTATACGTTTTTTCGCTCTAATTAGTGGTCTTGCGGGTATTAGGGATTTTGTGCTGGAGTTTATAACTTTTTAAATTTTCATTGTGATCTGCCTGCGGAGTATACGCTGGTGGTAACTTTAATTTGGTTTTATAAGCTCGTGTCAATGGGTTTTTTCAACGTCTTAGTTTATGTATTACGTTCAGGATCGTTAAATGTAATTATTTAAAATATTTTTATTACAACAATAGAGTATTTTTTTTAACCGAAACTAGTTACTAACACTATTTAAACAATTTTGTTATAGAGCTCTTAAGTTTTTGTTGTTAAAAACGAAAATCTTTTTAAACGAGTTAGTCGTAGAACGTTTTCCAATAGAGCATTATCAGAGTATATCAAGAATCGGACGTGTCATAAACACAAACATCTCTCGCAAAGGAGTCGGCAGGAAATGAAGGTTGTCTACAGGGCGGCGTCATTTCCTCCTCGGCCAGGCCGGAACCGAGCACTCGCTAACGCGCCATTATCGCAACGCCATCTGCCGTCGGCATTGTCTACGCTCTTTTGTTTTACACTCTTTAGAACATTCGAGATGCTTTAAATGTGTGACAAAGTATTTGTTCCGTGAAATGACGGCGTTAAAAGTTACTCGCTGCGACAAACTATGCGTGCATTTTTTGCGTTTTTAAATTACGTAACATTGTTTTCATGTTTTTTTGATGATATTTATGAAGGTGATAAATACATATTAAATAAAACCGAGTTTAAATTAAACTAATGATTATAAACGATAGAAACAATGGATGACAATGCAAGTTACTTGAACTGTATTGAATGGAATGGGGATGATCTATTAGCGACGTGTAAGCCTAATACACCCATTGTATTAGAGCCGATACAGCTTTTGTTAACAGCTATATACGTAGGACACAGGATAATCGATAGACCTATATCTCCTTGTGATGAAACCTTCTAAGTCGACTACAAAAGTATATTAACACACCTAAACGGGTAAAATATATAATTTTAACAGTAAATAATATACAAACTCGATAAATAATTTTTTAATATATTAAATGGCATTAATCAAACTTTTAAAATGCTCTCAATAATAGTATTTTAGGCCGAGTAAATCAACACTATGTAATGGACTCGCCAACTTACGTAGATTTCCATAAAATTGAAGTCTGTGCGCTAAGGGACAAGTTGAGAACTCGCATACTACGAGTAAGTGACAATGGCTGCCTTGCGCTAACCAGACGAATATTGTAATACTATTTCCAACTTGTGACTATTCTGGATACATTTTGTACTGTCACACGTTTCATTAGATAGAAGTTAGAAGGAGATAGTGCTATATAAAAGTCTTTACTCACTATCTCTTTCTAACTTCTATTCTACTTCCTTGTTTATATTATGAAGCCATTATAAAAACAAAGACGTCAACGACTTTTAAGACTAAACTTCTTTAAATTTTGTGTTTGTATATTTAGTATCTTATAAAGTGTATTAGTGTACAAAATAAGCATTAACAATACAAAGTAAAGCCAAGTTGCTGGAGCTTCGCACCGCTTTAAATAGTACTAATGTTAACAAAGATAACGAGCATTACGGGCTGGCCTTGTTTGTAAAAGTATCACTACTTACTGAACTCAAATATTTATTTTAAACTCGTTTTCAAGTTAAAACACTGGAGAGGAAAATAGCTATAATGGGTTCGATGAAATAAACACGTGTAAGTAGGTTTTTATTTATCGTTATAACAGTCTTGAGTTAGCTAATATTAGAATTATATAGGTATTAAGCATGTACCTGAAGAAGGTTGCAGGCTGGGATTGGATGCGGAAGGCAGAGGACCGGGAGCTTTGGCGCACCCTGAATGAGGCCTACGTCCAGCAGTGGACGGAGGCTGAGATGATGATGATGATGATGAAGCATGTACCAACAAGGGAGAAATTTCGCACTTTGCTTATTTTAATTTTCATAGTTTTAAATTAAATAGTTAAAATATTATGTATTATTGTTTTCCTGTTTTATGCTTATTTTTTATACTTTTGGCAATAAAGAGTTTGTTTTGATGAACATCAATGTAATTGAATATACATCAAGCGAATTTAAACTTATTTCGCTCATACTATAAAAACTTAGAACAAATTTTCTTACAAATCAATTTTGTTACGTTCAAGTTATTTTCAACGTATTGTGTGATCGAATTATCGTGAAATGGTTGTAGTTGAAGCAACATGCAAATGCTTGGAAGTTGTTAAAGTTATTTACATGCAACATGCTTGCCGGAGTTGG
Organism: Eurema mandarina; assembly: GCA_018238005.1. Lineage (NCBI taxonomy): Eukaryota > Metazoa > Arthropoda > Insecta > Lepidoptera > Pieridae > Eurema > Eurema mandarina. The sequence goes on along the minus strand of DWAJ01000133.1, from coordinate 23,584 downwards.
CGAACTGCTCTCATATTGAAAGAAGGAAAGTTTTGCTTGCGTACTGCAGCGATTTACGAACTCCTTAGTTTACTCGTAGCGAACGATTTTCCTATTATATTACTAAATACTTTAAGTTTATTAAAATAGTATCGCTTCGTTCTTAAAAGCCAAGTTAAGCCGAAATATATGTTTCAATATAAATAAAATGAAATCGTTAACTAAAATAAAATTCATACTAACTGAAAACAATAAAATAACACGACTGGAACAAACTTTACAAAATAATGAGTACAGTTTTTATTATGTAAAAGTTTTTGAAATAAACATGAGGTATTGTTTCAAAGTATACGATTTATGTCGCTCGCTGGGACTCACAGCTGCTCTCAAAGTCAGAAATAACGATATTGAAGTTTGGCGTGAAACTCGTGCATAAAACCTGCACTTAGTAACAAAGATGCAGGCGATATAAACTTCCACAACTTAGCGTCTGTAAAATGTCGAAATGTAAGTAAAATATGTTTGAAAATTACATAATATACCGAACAAAACCCAATTGACAAAATGGGAACAATAACAATCATTATTTATAGCTATTATAACATTAGGTAAAGTGGATCCAAACCAAGAAAAGATTTTTTCTTTAAAAATAATAATACATACATCCATAGAAATCTAAAAAACAAGGTTATTGAGATTTCTATGAAAATACACTGACTGGCGTGCCAAGTACAGTATTAGGTAAATTTGCATTAGCAACAATATCTAGACAAAATATAAAACTTTCTTGGTCTCATTGTTAAAATTACGGGCTAAAATATATGCAGTTGAGAGCATCTCATTGTGCACCGGTTTGCTTTAATCTAATTTTCCTTCTGCGCTTCCAAATTTTCTTGAAGAATACAAAAGATTCTTAAGAGATATTTTGTTAGAGTAGCAATAAATAGTAGCTAATTTTTTTTCATTTAAATTAATAGTAATAATTATAATAATTTAATTCCAGAAATGGGTGATTTTAGAATTTACATTATAAAAAAATCTGCATAAAATTTTGTCTAGATCTCGTTAAATAAAAAAATAATTAAATATAGACTCAATTAGGTATCCTTATCAGAAATTTTACACTTCACTATTCTATGCAATGAATGTATTAATTCCTTTGTTAATATTCTAAAAGCTTTTACAATGGAAGCATCAATTTTACATAATAATTCATATTTTCGACGTAGCTGACATCAAGGTAAATGTAGTCTTCCAATTTCCAATAAATAGAATGAGATCTTTAAGATTTTGTGTCTTCGAGATATAAGGTCTACGTGATTAATTATGCATTAAAGTTAGACGTACAAAATTTGTTTATTCAAAAAAGGGGCTTTCTAAATATACCTATTTTTATGCTCAATGTACAATAGACTTTGGAATCTATTCTGGTTATCATTTGTATATTTATTATTATTAAGTAGAAATGTTAAGTTGCTAAATCATATCCATTGCTTGCTTGTTGAAGTGCAATAGTTCTTTTCATAAAAGATCTGTTAATGAATCTGATTATTTTAATATTTTTTTGGATTTATGCTTAAAGCAATGGAATCAAATCCAATAGTCTGTTATGTCGGGTTTTATATACGCACCATGTATGGATACTAAACAGCCTTAAAAATGTTTCCATCAATTCCAATTGTCCAAAAGCCAGCGAACTTCTGGCGACTTGCCAATTCCAAAATAATGTTTTTGACCGTGCCTGAGTCTAATAATCGACGGCTATTTCATAAATTGGACCTAGGTCCCACTAATTTTCATTTGCGATGGTAGCTGAAAATAGCTGAGAGCAGTAAGTAATAATGGTTATGCAAGTATTTGAATGCAACGTTCGCCATTTTGCAACGCAATTAAATGTTGCCATCTGAATGAAACTTTGAAATAAGCTGTGTTTCTATTCTTTCTCTGGAAAAAGTCCTTTGTCTCTGTTGAAGGTAATAGATTTTATCGTCCTTTGAAACAATAGAATTGTTACAATTGTGAATTTCTTTTGGACAATAACCGTTCTTCATTATACTCGTATATACGTTTTCCTTAGTAGTAGTATGTATGATTTTGTTAAGACATTTTATGTGTCACTTTTTACATCTCGTCGGTAAAAAAGCGTGAAAATTAAATAGTTATCCTCCTTATTTATAATTACTATCTACTACTATTACTCGAATCCTTGAAGAATTATTCTATACATTATTTTATAATTTTTAAGTAGCAAATGTTTGAGTTTATAAGATAATAAATTAGGCAACGTTAAAGCTACTAAACTATAAAGTGCCGTCATGGTTTAATAGACTCTAGTAACTACTTACCATTCTTGGAGCGGATTGATGTCTTTACGGAAGAATTCTTATTGGACAAAAGTTTTAAATCTACCTGTTAACAGATATGTATTATAAATTACCTAAATACCGGGAAGATTATAGTAAATATCAAAATTAATTCATAATTTGATATTCAAAAAGTATAAAATATATAATGCATATCTTTAAAATTAATAGCCGTACTTAAGGAAAAAATATGAGAAAAGGCCGTTACAATGAAAGCTGTATCACTTAACCTACTTTATGGAAGAAAACGTGAGAATGTCAGTAATGAGGATATTATGGTATGACTTTTAAGCACCAGTCTAGAGAGACCTAATGGAAGCACTTATCTCAGTATGCTTATCCTACATAAGGATGACTCAAAGCTAGGCAGTAGGCTCTAAGAATTGAGTGTCATACTACAGAAGACAATAATCAAGTGATATGGTTTGGCCGGAGCCGGCAGTTTGCGCGCGTTTTCGATACGGTACAGACGTGTCTACTGCGCAAAGGAAACTTTCCGATACTCGATTTCGAAGTTAAGATGAAACTATGAATTATGCTTTCAATGACTTTAGGACTGAAAAGTGAATGACTAGGATGTGGACTAGTGAATGTATCATGTGTGTGAAAAATGAGTATGTGTTTGTGTAATGATTTCGGAATGACTGGTTAGTTTTTAATTTTTTATATTAGGAAATATATTCTTATATTATAAATAATAATAACTTATTTGTTGGTATCAAAACATTGTGTAATGTTGCATTTTTTATTATTTTATACAAATACTTTTAAAATGTACAAAATTGTACAGAGTTAAAATTTTAATGACAACAATACAATTTATTAAACTTTGTATCTACCCCCAACTGGAACAACTAAAATTAAAATACATATTTGACGTTGTGGATCATAAAATGTATTGCTATTATTTTAATAGTCAGTTATTATCGAATTTAGAGAGAAATAAATTGTCACAATAATTAACATGAGATAAAATTCATGGCTCGTTTAAAATAAGCGTGAAGAGGAAACCTTTTAAAACTGAGTGCAATTTCGTATAAATTTTAAAAATGTATTTTAGAATTTTTTGTGTTTATTTTGCCGAGTCGAGCTTGTGGGACTAAATTATAGCAGTTCAGTTTGATAAATGTCCTGAAGTTGTATCGGTATTTTTAAATTAAGTTATTTATGTTGTTTGTCGTTTGCTTTTTTGCACAGCGTTGTACTATGAACAAAGTTACGTAGGCAGAGGCTTTGTTGCAAAATATGGGGCCCATTTAATTTTGAGGGCGAGGGTTAAAATTGAGAAAAAAACAAAATATGGTTGTATGTCACGTATTTTTAGATAATACAAGTGAGTGATAAATAAAACTGATACAATCACGATTTAGATTTTGTAGTGGGAATCGGAATTTTTTATCCATTTGTTCATATTTTTTTATTGTTTCTTGGCTTGCGAACATCTACGTGTGAAGCTAATTGGTTCTCCTGTTTCGTTTTGTTCTGTTTATTCCTGTTCAACTTTTAACTTGAAATAATACAATGAAAGTTAATAAAACTGTGTGATACACAATATGAATATTAGGCCTATCTATTACTACTATTTTCAATAAAAATCTATATTCTTTTGGTTTTGGTCTCATAAAATACAGACAAAAGTAATATAGTAATTAATGTATTATGCGGCAAAACTGACACACTGACAACACATGAGCATATAACTCACGAGTTTCGTCCTTCCTATTTCATTATATAAAATGAATCACTTTATAGGACACGTGAAAAAGAAAGAAATAATATCACAAAAACTTAATTGTGGTAAATAGGTAGCAAGTGAGCTATTAGGAATTTCCTATCCCGTGTTTTTGAATAAGAATCACGTCGTCAGTCGTGCTGATGTTGTTGAATTCTTCAATCTTGCAAGATTCTCTGTGGTCCTTGAGTTTGCCGAAGAGTCCACTAAAGCACCCTTGAACACCGTGGGCTTTATTTGTTTTGACTCAGACGTAACCTTCTTTCCCCTCCGGGATTGTAGGTATGCATAAACATTTCCCCACGGAAAAAATGTTTGTGGTGCGTCTGAATTTGGGGGCCCCGTTGCACCACACTATTGTTACCAAGTTTATAGTCTATCAAAGTTTATACTTTTTTAGGACGATCATCCATTAGGTAAAATGAGTTACAAATACTGACTACTGATTATGATAAACGTAAATAAAACAGCAATTGTATAAAAATATGAAATCATTTTAAACGTGTTTTCGTGGCTTAAAATAAATCTTATCAACAATTATTGTTAGTATAATATTTTTGATATGAAAAAATACGTGGCTACTACTGGCAGCTTAAAATTTTTTATAAATATTATACGCAGTGAGATATTTTTTATAATTAGCGCGAAATTCCCAGTTGTACCGAGAAAGATTGTTTATAGAAGAGTATCATAGTAAACTTCGATGATTGATTTAACATTATTGTCTATTTTTAGTGCCTAGTTGAATATTTATAATATCAAGTATCAAAACCATTGCATATGTAATACCTCCATAGTTTCATACATATTATCATTACTCATACTATTGACTTAACCTATTTATATTAATTTATTAGTCCAGAAAGATGCATTCAAAAAGGTATTCTAATAATTACCAATAAACTTGAAAATAGTTTGAGAAAACAATTTATTGAAAACATTCTTCTATTATCTCTTCTGATTGTTTTTTTATACCTTGGTACAGGCCGAATACAATGGGCATTGGTCGTGGTATTAGCAATAGGCCTAGCGGCCAGTACGGGGGACAAGAGGCCTCATTTCACAACGGAACCTCCTCCGAGGGTCCTATGGCCGGCTACTAAAGGCGCATATGCAGTGTGTCGAGCCAGTGGACATCCTACACCTGATGTCCACTGGGTGACGGCTGAAGGACAAATCATAACTACCATACCAGGTCTAAGGTACGTATAGCGTTTAGTGTGTTGATGAATTCATAACAACAAAATGTAAGTGACTTTTCTCTAAACTTTAAAGATGCATCTATGAGCATTTTAGGTAGGTATATAATAATATGTATTTCTTTCTATATAAAATAGAATAGTATTAAATCATTGAAAACCTATAACCTTAAAACAAAATAGGTTAAACTTATTTGATTGTTGAATGGCTTCTGCGTTCAAATTGACTTCGCTGCGATAACGGTAACCGCAAATGATATGTCACAACTAATTCGGTTATCCTCATAGATAGTTAATAAATTGGCCTGGGTTCCAATTTCCAATCGAGGTTAGGCGGAAGTTAGGAAGGACGTGTCCGATCGTGTCGAGCTGAAAACTTTCTCGATATACATATGAAGCGAGCTTCAATTACCGCGCCACGTCTGCTTGCCACCATCAAACATGTGCTACGGACCGTAGCAGTTGGTACATATTATTATATAAATTGCCTTTCGCTCATAGCCTGTAATACAACGTTAATTTCTAAGTTTAGAGTTACACAAAAATCATGTAATAATTAAGAAATAGGAATAAGAGTTAGTAAATTAATACTCAGAGTAGCTGATAATATTCGAAATTTATTAGAGGGAGGGATACAATATCAAATAATTCCGCCAACGATACTGATCCATAATAATTTGGTTCACTGGGTTGGTGTTAAATTTATGACGTTATTGCTGTGTTGATAGATATAGAGCTTTTCATTATATGAGCGGTTGGAAAAAACAGTCCACATTTATGTTTGACTAACTAAAGAAGGAGTTCTTATGAGGTGACTTTGCAGTGGAAGAAAGCGTTAAAGGTGACATTTGACTTATGGACCAGAAGCCAGCGCAATGAAAAATTGTTAAAGTACGTGATAGCGGTAGTGTTTCTTTGTACTATAAATTACAAACACATTACTTGCGAATTCTGTGTGGAATGTGCAATTTATGTTCTTAAGATGATTAATATTTTACTAAGGTAGAAACATAAGCTGGTTTTATAAAATCTATACAGCGCGATGTTACTTAACGTAACGGATATCGGACACTGAATGAAATATAATAATGATCGAGATAATTGTTTCTTATCGTCCGGAATCCGGATACCTTTTAGATTTAGTTTTCAAAAACTTCAATAACGTGAACTTGGGCAATTGTGCTAGAATAGTGCATTTAACATAGTAAAATAGATATTCACAACTTGATTTGAAAATCAATCGAAAAATAGAACCTAACACGTGGCACTCTCTCGTAAACTTACTTGAGAATTCAAGATAGCGAGTTTGAAATAGTTGATAGGAAATATACCAGTGGTAAATATACTCTAAACTATGGAAATAAGGTTCATAGTTGAGCGCAAAACTTTAAGGGAGAAGTTACGCAATTCGGCTCAGTTCTAGCAATGTTGACTTCTGCTAAGGTAAGCGAAAGTTGGACACTTCAAAGGAAACTCACTTTAAATTGACTTAATTAAGAATGCCGTGACTAATGATCCTTGAATTTGTGATAAGATTATATAATGCCAACGAAGCTTTCATATTGATTAGTGTTCATTTTGCATACACTTTGAGCTAAAAAAAATCTTGATTGTGTTTTTTAATACCTTGTTTTCAATCTATGTACCGGCTATGTGAAACTTCATTTTAACCATATAAAAACAACGCTGATACAATCGCAAATTTTCTCCAACAATCATATACTGTTTACCTCTCTAAAACATAGTGCCTTGTTATTTTTAATGATCTTCTAAAAATGAATGTGCTTGTTTGTGTCTACTGGATATTGAAGATATTTACATAAAACATTGAATTTCATATTTCTCTTGGCACAATAAATAGAGGCAGAACTCATGAATTAAAAGGAAAGTCATTACAAAATGCTGTAACAACATCGCCATTAACCAACAACTTTACGTAGTTTGATAATATAGGTACTGATCTTTGTTGCCTCTTAATTGTAAAACTTAGCTCGTAATGGACTTAAAAGCTATTGTTATTCTTGTATCGGCTGAAAAGCGGAAACTTGGCAAAGTATTGATGGTTATTGTTCAACATAAAACAAATATTTTGCTGGTACAAGTTTATTATTGATAAACTCATGAACTATGTTTGGTGTAAATTAACTTTTATGTGCGCAACGCAGTAGATTTTTCTACGATGATTTAATTTTATATTTTAGATAAGAACTTCATATCTTTTTGTATTCCTGATACGGCTTGAGGTGTAAATATATGACGGCATAATTTAACTTTTTAAATCATTAAAAGCAGTAAATACACACATTTAATTTTTCACATCCAATACTTAGTCAGCCTTACTTGGTAAAAGATTTATCAGTGCCAAATTTCCACATTCTAATAACTCCGATGATTGTAAAAACTGTGCGATAAAAAATAACGGCAAATAGTAATAAAATACTTTCTCAGTTTTGCTAACTCTCATTCCTATTACTTTATCAGGCATGTACTAAGCGACGGCAGATTGGTGGTAGGCGCTCGCAGGTCGATGGTGGACGCAGGAGGTGGCGGCGGCAGCGCTGTGCTGCGATGCCGGGCTTCTAACAGAGCTGGAGTCACTTTATCAAGACCGGTGCTGTTACAACCAGGTATATCACTCACATTTTTTGTTAAGGTATTGTTTTGTAAAACTAAGCTAAATTGGTATATAAAAACGTAAATTTCGTAAGATTTAAAAACGAGGATGTTATTATACAAAATTATTTCGAACGTAACATTTATTTTAATATTAAATTAAAAAACTCAATTATCGTACACTATAATTATTCGTTTATGAAAAAAGCAAGCAACAACTATCAATAATACTGTAAGTAAATAACAATCGACGAGGAGGCTTTAAACAGTAAATTAACAAATATATTTTATAATTGCACAAGAGACTACAAGTTCGCTACGTAGACAATAACCAATCCAATTATCCAACGTTCGTCACGTTAATACAAATGGTACTTCGTTAATTTGAAATGTTGTTTCGACAAATAAAAATGAAACAGTAAAACGAAAATATGAAAATATATTTGGTTTACGAGAATATTGGATAATGTATGCTCCGTACGCTCCGGATAATGATAATATTATTCGCAGCAAACAATGGAGTCGTGTACTTAATAAGTAAATGTAGGAGAAGGTCAAAACAAATAACAACTTTGTGCCGAGTTGGACCAATTAACTTTCAGTTACATTTCGAGGAAATATGGAATAAAATGAAAACAGCCCACGGCTGCACGAGTTTTTACACGAGAAAAAACTTTTAATTAAGGGATTAAAAATGACATAACATAAAGTTTCAAACAAGTTAAGTCTTTTGCTCAAACGTTCGAAAGCAAAAAATTAAATAGCAGTATTGTTGTTTAATTAAAGTTTAAACTGAACTAAGTTCTGTTATCTAATTTAAACTTCATTTAACAAGAGAAAATATTAATTGAACTATGAACTAGCTAAAAATCTGCACTGCAAAATTTAATAGTTAGTATTTCTAGGACTGTAACATTATGCCTTGGTCAATGGATCGCCATGCTTTAATTATATATTGCAAGATATTATTACATTTCCACTAATTGTATTGAAAAAAAATTTCCCCTTAAATCGATGATTGCGATGAGATTATATACTGATATTTCGTTTGTGTAATTTTCACAATACAATATAAGGAAGAATATATGTGAAACTATGACTTTGTAAATGGGTAAAATAATGCTTCAACTAATTAATAAATCGTAGTTTTAAATGACACAAACATTTAAGATCTAAAATTACAGTTTTTTGATTTGAAAATCTACTTTAATATCAGAACTAAACACTATAAACATAAGCTAGAAGATATGTTTTACAAATGAGTTTTAAAAAATTCTGCGTTTAAATATGTCATAGCCGAAATTATATCTTTAGAAATTTTATTTTTCACTTGTATCCAAATTAATTTAAATTTAATAATTTTACAAAATGTTATACCGCCTAATTGTATAAGTAAAAATAGGGCAAGATTTCTTGTCAAGATGCAATTATCGACGTAAGAAATCAGTTATCGCGTCGCAAAATAAATATCCTTTGCCGTACACACGCTTTTGCTCATTGAAAAGAAGGTGTAAGAAAATAAAAATCGAATTAAAAATGTTTTATAGAACTCCGTTACACATGTAGGTACCGGTTTTAAATGGAGTCTTTGTATTTAAACGTAAGTTTTTAATTTCCTTCGCTTTGCTATTTCATTTCACGCAAGTAAGCAATAACTCAAGAATGTGGAAATAGGAATTGACATAATAGGATTAGATCTTTTAATTTAAATATACTTACTTTAACAGTCGACGACAACGTATTGGCGCATTCGATTCGGCAGTTGACGCCAGGCAAAGTAGGGGGGTCTGTTCTTCTACGATGTGAACTGTCACCACAAATTGGCTTTACCGATATCAAGTGGCTGCAAGATGGTATGCCACTTACCACTGGATATATGGGATCAGGTACACTTTTGACATTTGTGCTTACTCAAAATTTCTTTAGCTCAGTTTTTCGTTTAAAGTTATATGTAAACTGAGCTATGTTAGGTTTCTACGTCGACTCAACGTATCTCAAATGCTTAAAACGAAATAGTATAAATCGATTTTTATATTTAAGATCCTCAATAAAAAAATATTGATACATTCATACTTGTTTTGTTTACTGTAGCATTTTGATTGTAGATGCACGTTGGATATCGGGAGCGGGCGGCTTGTTGCTAGGATCAGATCTGACTCAAGCCGACATTGACGCTGAATATTCGTGCATGGCTGTTGACACATTGAGTCCTACTGTTAAAATCACTACAGATGGTAAGTATGTTTTTTAATTAAGATATTATTGATATAAATACCTAAATAAATACATACTTGAATTGAATTGGTTTAATTTATTTTATCATTATTTATATTCGACTTTAATTTGTAGAAAGCAGTTGGCTGGAAAATATCGAAGTAAATTCAATTGAAGCACGTGTTGGGGACACGATAATCTTGCCCTGCATTTTACGACATATCAATAGACATTCTATAATGTAAGTTTTATTCCTTTACTGTCTGCTAATAAGTTACATGGTATCAACTTTATTTATCACATAAAAATATTTATTTTACTTTCTACAATTAGTTTTTGTTAACAGTGCCATGTCTGCATTTGTTTCAATCTATATTAAATGAGAACACTATCTTCGGAATAGTTAAACCAAAGCAACAAAGCAAGGAATTTACACGAATTAATATGGCTATGTGTAACAGATGGCAGCGTCAGGACGCTTCAGGAGTGTGGGTGAGCGCAGCGGGCGAAGGCGCGGTGCGGGGCGGCGCGCTGGTGGTGCCGGCGGCGCGCGCGCACCACGTCGCGCCCTACGCCTGCTCGGCTGGAGACTCATCACCCAGGGTACTTGTGCGCCTCGTGGTCTACGAACCGCTCGTTGTTAGTGTCAGCCCACATCCCTTGGTGAGTGGTAGTATTTTTATTTTAATGAATTTCTAAAACCAAATCTTAATGGTTAACAGATTTCACAGATTTTACTTGAATTCGTTAATCATCACTATTGTACACGATATGCTAAGAAATTAAGTACAAGTTGTGAACGCCTGAATATTGATGTGGGAAGATTTTTACAGATGTTAGGAACGGGGGGATCTGGTCATTTTAACTGTTCTGTAACGGGTGGAAGAGGTGGAGGAGTCACCCTGAGCTGGCAGCACGAGGGCCGGCCGTTACACTCTCCTCAGTCTAGGCTCATGATAGGCCCAGTTCGTTCGCACCACGCGGGGCTATATCAGTGTACAGCTTACGACCACACTGATTCTGCTGTATCTGGCGCGGAATTAGTTATTGCGGGTAATATTTTTTGTACAAACTTATTAAAATAAAAAGAATACATTTAAAAGCAAATCAGGTTTCGTTAAGAAGGCCTTTAAATGTACGTGAAACGTTTTAGATAGACCTCCAAGGTTGATTACTACATTCAGCGAGGCGATAACACGTGTAGGACAGAGTATCGCTTTGCGGTGTGCTGCGTCTGGGGTTCCTCCTCCTAGAATATTTTGGACGTTAGACGACAGACCTCTCCCTTCAGCACCAGATAAGTAAGTGTGATTGCAGCTTTAAGAATCTTCGGAAAAAGAGTTTCTGATATGTGAATGTATTTTAGGTACACAATAAATACAAGAGCAGAATCTCTACCAGGTAGTGAGGAAGGCAATATAATTTCTACTCTAAGTATTACTATAAGAAGTGCAGATGAAGGTGGTCGCTACGGATGCAATGCTACCAATTCGGGCGGGTCGCAAGCGCATCACGCTCGACTTAATGTTTTTGGTAAATTAATATTATAAACCTTAAATTTAAAAATATCGTTTAACATGAAAGTTTATTTTATATTTTATTCTATTATGACTCTGTAGGTCCACCGAACATTAGGTATTTGCCGCCGATGCATGTGAAAGTAGAATCAGATGTGACGTTATTTTGTCCATATTCGGGATATCCCATAAAGTAAGTTAGTAATGGATATACATTTAAATTTTTATTATTATTCGTACATACGTTTTTAGAAACGTTATATTTTAGAGAGGTCATATGGCGTCGTGAAGATGGCTCCGTAGTAGAATCGCTTTTAGATTCTAGTGACGAAAGAGGAATTTTAAGGCTACCTTCAATAAGAGGATCAGCGAGTGGAAGTTATACATGTGAAGTCAGAGCTGAAAGTGGTGAATTAGCCAGACGAACAGTACGCATTGAGGTTCATAGTAAGTATTGTTTTCACTACGGTAATTTATATCTTATTATAATAACAATATATATATAGTCTTGATGTTTACACAATATCTATGCAATCACAATTGTACAAAGATCCAAAATCTGCTTTACGAACACACGTTTCTTTTATATTTTTAGAGCCTCCAAAAATAGTTCCGTTTCAATTTCCTGAGGAATTAGAAGTAGGCGGGAGCACTCAAGCAACATGTAGTTTAGTGTCTGGAGATAAGCCGATACAATTTTCGTGGCACAAAGATAATTTACCAATACCGTCAGTATTAAAAGTAAGTTTCAATTTAGCTCAAAGTCCGATACATCTGTACGAAACAAAGTTTTATTTTTTATATTGATTTCATCAGGTGGAGCAAAAAAATATGGATTTTTTTACAATACTAGTAATACAAGATCTGAACTCTATGCATAGTGGGGACTACTCCTGTCGAGCTACCAACGATTTTGGAACTGTTAGCCATACTGCTTCTTTGATTGTTAAAGGTAGGTCTTTATGTATTACTGTATTCCGTCTTTTTAATCGCATAAAGCGTTCCACATTCGCGCATGCTTAATTTATAAATTACACAAAAATGTGTCCTTATTGGTATGTACGTAGCTTATTGTACGTACCATTACATCGTACACATTTTAATTTTTAAGATTATTCTATGTACATACTTTTATAATAAACTATTGACAAGCTACAAAGTGTTAGATGATAAACGAAACAGTCTTTTCTCAGAGGCTCCGTTGTGGGTGTGGCGAGCTCAAAACACCTCAGTGTCGGCCGGAGCCGCTGTACTCTTACCGTGCTCAGCAAAAGGGCAACCTTTACCAAGAATTTCGTGGGAATTCTCTTCAGGTAAAATGTTTTGTCGAAACTTAACTATTTGAATTTATGAGTCCATACGACAAAGACAATCACAAAATAATGTCGCTATTGGTTTAAGATTTTTCCAGAGATGCATATTATTATCCTATTATCCCTTCCCAACAAAATATATATCTGTATGTTAAGATATAACAAGAATTTTGAATTCAATATGGAGTATTTATCACACAAGATGGACATGGCGTTTTTGGTCTTTACAATAAAATCATTTAATGGTTTATATTGTTATTGGTATTTGAAAGAGGGTGAGAACTGGCGGCACGTGGTATGGGGCCAGGCTGAAGGCTCGGTGGGCGAGGGCGCTGTGCTGGCGGATGGTACGGTGTGGCTGCGCGCGGCGGCGCCCGACCACGAGGGCTGGTACCGCTGCACAGCGCGCGCGCACCACGCACTGCTGCATCACTCCTTCTACTTGGACGTTAGAGGTAGCGCATCGATATAAGAGTCACGTTAAGTTTCAGTAGCATTGACATGTATGTACATTGTACATACGCTAATGTCAGGCGGTGTAGGCTAAGTTGGTAAATCCTTACTAAGCCATGCCGTATGAAAAACAACATAAATTAAACATATTACAGAAGAACTTTACGCGCACTAATATGTATATTATTAACATAAGACTCGACGAGGTACCCTATAGGAGTCATAATTTATAAGCTAAGTGATACGCTGATTATCGAAAATGGACATTTTAACATAAATAATTAAAAACTAGACTTTATTTTAATTTTTTAAATATAGAACCACCAAAGCTATCTCGCGGCGGAGGTGCAGGCGAAATCCAATGGGTGGTGCGAGATTCGACAGCTCGTCTCGTCTGTTCTGTACGCGGCGAACCCGAGATACACGTGCACTGGACACATGACTCCAGGCCTCTTGCTTTACAGTAAGTATTAACCATTTATTGCAACCTAGAACACTATGCTTGTTCCAAAATTACTACGTATAAATTTATATAAAATCATATATTAACTACGCCCGCCCGGTTTAGTTACATTATCATCAGTAAATTAACAGAAAGCTGCATGTCATAATATAAGTGTGGAATGAAAATATTTTATTGTCATTTAATTTTTTTATTTATAAAAATAAAAATATACATTTTTCAAAAATATATAGATGATATACGTATGGATGTATAATGTATGATTGATTGATGTATAGATTGGTATAGAGGATCAGGATAAATCAAATTATATCCCAGTCGGTTTTTATTTTTACAGTATTAGCTTATTTTATTTTATTTTACATAGCACGTATTTTTACTTTTTATGTCCATATTTATAAGTGGAAGAAGATAGCACCTTTTTAAACGGAATGATTTAAAACATGTTTCTATATTTTTAAGCCGCACTTTAAACAGTGTTAATTATGTAAAATATGGTGGACTTTATGCTGAAAATGAACCATATTCATTTTAGTAGCTAAGCTCGTGCACTTAGTATAAGAGAGTTAGTCGCTGTCAGGCCAGGGATATGACCTAATTCCTAGGTAGCCTAACGTTCCGAGCATTTGCAAATTTAAGTGCGACCCAGGTGTTGCGTCTGATTTTAGACACCATTTTGTCTCGAATATGATATTCGGAACTCTGCTACGATTTAAAAATTATTAACGCAAATATAAGTGAATTTTCGTTTATATTTCTTGTAAGTCCGATTTACGAAAGACTAAGATATAATAATTAAAAATTAATAAAATCTTGGAATGCGTATTTTTTATTATTAAATTTCATATTAACTTTCTGGTTGGTATGAATAATACGAAAAAAATGCAATCTTCTTTCTCAGGATAAGAACTTCTTACAGCTTTCAGCTTCTAAAACTTCAACTCAATCGATTTCGAAGTTTAGGCATTTACAAACGGACAATGAAGTTACTTTCGGCTTTATAGTATAACTTTGGATTTAGATGCCTGCCTATTTAGAATCAAAACTTGTCAATAGCGGTTCCGGCGGGGTTGAAACGCGAGATCAGGGCAATGGAATAATGACGTCCGAAATAACTATAAGCCACGCGGGACCCGAGCACGCCGGCGACTACCGATGCCTCGCCAGGAACTTGTACGGAACTGACGAACTCACCTTCAGATTGTTTGTCAAAGGTAAGCTGTTTGACAGTTTTATGGGACTGTTGTCGTTGACTTTTGATCATTATAGGATGTGTAGGAGAAGGAACTTAATCCGTAAAAACATTAAATAGCCACGAAGATGATAATACTATACTGGTCTTCGATAACATAGAATGGCAAGTCATATTACATAAGTATGTTAAAACTTGGTAGTTTTAAAGTCAAGACAATTTGGCGTTTCAGTAAGAAAGCGGAATAACAAAAGTTTACGCAAAACTTATAAAATTGACACGGCTCGTAAAAAATATATTACTAGTCTACTAGCGTATATATTTATTGTTTACTTCGGTCTTTATGTTAATGTGATCAAGAATTGCTTAGTGGGTTAATAACTTTACGTTAATATCTACTATAGATTTTATAACTTATATTTTTCTTATAAGAAGAGTTATGACGATCATAACTAACATTTATAAGACCAAAAGTAAGTGGGAAAAGTAGTTAAATAGTATACGAGATTTTAAAATAATGTAATGAAATGTAGAGAGGCCAAGTATTCCGGAAGAGGTGCGGATATCAGAAGTATGGTCGCGCAAGGCGCGCGTGACGTGGCGCGTGGCGCGCGGCGCGGTGGTGTCGCACTACACGCTGCAGCAGCGCGCCCTGCCGCGCGGACTGCCCGACACACCACTTGACACCCAACTCCCCTCCCTCGACGCCTGGGACTCCAAAGAACTTCTCAACATTACGCTGGCTAATTCCGATTTGCTTCATGTCGCGTGAGTTCGCTCGACCTTATGAATATGATAATGCCGACGAATTTCAATTTCGTACCGCTAATGTATTTACGTTTCCGTAACGCTTCGACTGTCTCGATTTCGGAATTAATGTAGCGAGTTTCGACTTCGAGTTTCTCTTCTTGTACTCGATTATTTATTACGTGTCGAGAATTTTGCTTTGATGTTATAATATTTGAGGAATTCATTACAAGTTCAATTTGTTTGATCCAAATGTAAGCTGTCTTATAGGGGGTTTGTTTTGATGCATCATAAAGACATGTTTGTGACAGGTCTGAAGGGCCGAGTCGCGCAGGGGCGCTGATGTCAGGGCTGTTCCCGGATACGCGGTACGTGCTGCGGCTCGCGGCACACAACGACGTCGGCGCCTCGCCTTACACCTCACCTCTTCATTTCACTACAAGAGAGGAGGGTGAGCTCTTATATTTTACTCGAAGGTTGAATTGTGCTATTAACCAGCCTCGCTAACTGTTTTGGGTTCAAACTTTCGTTAGGCTAGAGTTAGAGCTGGTAAACGTTAATAAATAGATCTTAACAAATATAGGCCCATAAAGTTGAAACACAAATGATGAAAATTGTATTGATTGTCTACACATAAATACATTGAAATAAATGGAAATCTCTTAACATCTTATATTTAGCATTTGATAATAATTCACATCAATAAACAATTATGGACACAAGGTTGTTATGGCTCGTCTTAACGCTCGAACGGCCACGCGCTACGAACGTAGCTCTTAAGTTGAATTAATTAGTTCGATTTACCAATATCATATTATTTTCTTTACAAATACTAACGATTGCTGGACGATTTATATTTTTTTAATATTTGCATTTAAATCTGTAACGTTAAAAAAGCTCCCAGGAATTTTCCTACCATTAAGTAAATTGGAAATTATAGGCTACGATTTTTTTTTCATCTTGTGTTTCCTCACGTTAAGTGCGTGTTTGAACTTCTAAATATTTTTGACAGTAATAAATTTAGTAAAATTGATAGTAAATAATTTTATTGTTTTGCAATTTTTACTTAAAACTAAATATATTTACTTCACCACATCCAACGCGTTTATAGCATTAAAGATTTATCGTACAGAAGTCGTAAAAAACTATCAATGCTATTATAAATTCTACTAGCAATGTATTTTCCAAGAGACCCTTTTGATAGATTCTGGGTGTACATTCGTAAGTCGAGATGAAAGTAAACAGGTTTGTAACAGTTTTTTTCTTTGACACAAAAAGCTTAGCTATAAGCACCTAACAAATACAGTATCTAAACATCACGAAACGTGCCCTAGCTATGTATGAATAGATATTTTTTCAAAGAGAGAAAAAATATTATATTTGTTTCCTGCCTAGATGATAGTTTTTTTTTCTTTTAATTATGGCAACCTGCCGAGGACTTCAGCAATAGATGATAGTTTAAAAGTATAAATGCATTGTTAATTTTGAGAAAAAATCTGAGACATGAAAATATCAGAAATTTACCAACAACCCAAGATGTTTTTCGTAGATTAATTAATGCGCAAAATGCTTGGAATGTACTTTTTTATACTGCAAAGTTTAAAAGAGCTTCGAGCATAAACCATTTTGTGTTCAGTTTTTAAAAGAGAGAAAAAACTTATTAACGGTAAATGTATTTGAAACTTTTTATAGACTTTTAAACACAGATGTGTCCACGAAGTTGTTAACGAACTTACTGGTGTTGCGAGCTGGTGTTTGTTGGGCTTTTGTTATTTTTATAAATAACCTATGCTCTTTCTGCCACACCTGGTATCGCGTTAGCTTTGGAAATGAAAAAAAGTGTTGATAACTTCATATTTATATACTTGTATGTTGCTTTGAAAGTCAGATAAATTGGTTATAATAAGCAAAAATTTACCTGTAGGTATTTATGCCAGAGAGTACAGACATCTACTTTACCTGCTAAGGAAATAAAAAAATTAAAAAATATATATTTAAATTATGCTTACATCCTTTATTTATCGTCTTTATACTTTTAACGTTATCTTTTAAATGTATCTAGTTAACACGCGGTCTCTATCAACTTCATCAGTCATGTAAATGTTAGATAGAAAATTTATAAAACCTGTATTACATGCATAGTAAGTACAATAGAGTGCTAGTGAAATAACAATAAGTTAATCTCCTTAGCGCCCGGGGGCGTGCCGCGAGACATCTCACTGCGCGCGCTCCGAGCGAGGGAGCTCCTCGTCACTTGGCAGGTGAGATCGCTGCCCATTTCGATATTAAAGCTTTTGTTTGCTTTTTGTGTTCTGGAATCTTATAAATATACGAATAAGTCTATTTTTCTGTAGCCCTCTTCGTGATTTTGTATGAATTAGAAGATTGCTCTCCATCCTTCGCCCGCATATCTGTTACCAGTTACTCAAGCGTAATGATATCGTACAAAAGAACTATTCAGCTTTAAATATAACATGTTATCCATACATTACATACCCATTAAGACATGAATACTTATTTTTAAACTTTTAAAGACCTTAAACAACTTTATGGATAACATGGCTGTGTCCATTACACGCACTAACGAATTTTAGTAAGTTAAAATCAATTCAACAGCCGCCTCCACGAGAGACGTGGCATGGCACTCTCTTAGGGTATACGATCCGCTGGTGGGAAGCTGCTGACGAAGGCAAGGGCAACTCAGACAATGCTTCAGAGAGTGGAGCCAGTTCTGATGCGACCAGCACGACTATACGAGGCCTGAAGCCCGCCGCACGCTACGGCGTCTCCGTCAGGGCGTATAACGCGGCGGGAAATGGACCGCCCTCACAACCACACTATCGACACACGCTAGAATCACGTGAGTATTATAAAGATAATAAATACGTTTTGCTATAGACCTAAACAGAATTGAGCAAGACTGTGTGTAGTGTATTAAATGCACCCCATCAAATTAGGTGTAGTTTTTAAACAAAAGCTTTAAATTGCGTATTTTTGATGATTACGTTCGTTAAAAAGCGCTTTGTCATATCTCTTAAATATCATATGAATAATTCGTTGTCTATTTTATTGAATATTCATTGAATATTTCATCAACGCTATTAGAACGTTGAAAAGTATGATTAACCTTTCCCTCGTACATATATCTGTGCCACAGACATGATACGTGCGTCATAAATTTTCCTATCAAAATGCAAAATGGCTTAATTGGACCGCGGCTTTTTAGATTCAGGCCAAACGATTCGGAACAAATTGAAGGCGAATTTTCATTTTTTACATTTAAATGTCTCTACGAAATTTATAGTCAGTTACCTTTAATCATTACGCAGTGCTGTACTCGTATTTAAATTGGAATATAATTCCACGTTATAAAAATTCGAGCGACCAAATTGGTAACTGAAATATTGAAGTTTTTGTTTGAATTTACATTTCTCACGTTTTAACAAATTTTATATTTTTATTTTATTGAAAGAACATTAAATAATTTTTAAAGACCAGACTACAAAATCAACAACTTTGACAGCCTTATATATAAGGTCTATATATATAGTATATATAAATATAAGGTCTAGGTATATATATTCAATGAAATCAAAAAATATATTGTAATTATATTGCTACTGTCTGTCTCTGTCACTAACTTATATAAGTTTCAATTATCTCAAAAGATATATTACAGACAGCGGAACGCCGAACCGAAAATGACAAGCCATTCCCTGCATAGTTCCATAACTAGAGCATCTCTATACTTCCATAAAGGTCGGGACAGTTCCGTAATTACTTTGTAACTGATAGTTCTCTACATTTTCCACTTTAGCTCAGTTTAAACGGAAACTGTCCTAAGGAAGATGTCAGATTTCCAACGTGACTTGTAAATACTTGCAAAGTTATTCGAGTATACAGTCGAGACGCGGTTTCGAGTCGAGTTCGAGAAAAGCTATCGGCGGTAATTACACAAAATCTGGGACTCACTGCATATGTTAAAAACCCTTATAAAACTATATAGTTTTTTTGCCCTTCAAAACTACTATACCTGGAACTTCCCTTTTTTAAATTTGAAGAAATTAGTGTAAAAAACTGTGAAATGATGTAAAGAGACAAAGGCCGATTACATAGACACTAAACCTGTACCTCTTTTTTCATTGCTATAAATCTGATATACGTCTAAGCGGCCATGAATTGAATTTAAAAGGATAACTTACCCTGTAGATTTTATTACACAACTGATTAATGTTTTAATAAGAAACAAAATCTGAGATGTAACAAGATACTAAAATTATAACATAATAATTCTATCAGGAGTAATTAATCTCCATCATCGTATCAAAATTGTAAAACAATCTTCTACAAGTTGATTTTTGATTTCTATTACAAATTTATTTCTTTTAACTGACCTTAAAGAAAGAGGAGATTCGCCTTTAATTTTTATTTTGTTTACCTCGGACCTTTCTACTTACTGAACAAAGATGGCAGTTCTTTTCTTTAATTTGAGACAGGTAGTTCCCATTTCAATTTGGTTTAATTCCGAAATATCAATGGTTACTGTTATTATTGTTTGCTAATCAAAAAAAGACGACTTCACCATTATACATGGGAACATAAAAAAGAAAATGATATCTTTAACTAGCACCTACGGGAAGTCCGGAGGGTCTATCCTGCTTATCGAGTGGATCTTCGTCACTGCGCGTGTCGTGGCGTCCTCCCGAACCTGATGCGAGAGGAGGCCTCATAACGCACTACACGCTGCAGTACACACGCCGGGATGTCGACCCTTTGCAGGCAGTACAGGATGCTCACTTACGGGTTCAAGTAAGATACACAAATTTTAACCTATTCAATATATCTAGAGGCTTAATTCAAAAGCAAGGGTGATAGAATTATGCCTTATATTCCCCAACACGCTATTGGTTGCCACTAATCAAATTGTATGCGGGTTTCGGGATTAAATAAAACATATTACTTAACACAATTCAATATAAATTTGATAAAGTACATACAGCTTTTTAAACGCACAGTTCAGATGAAAATACCTTGTTATAGTTAGTCGATGTAGAATTACATGGACTAACAAAATATTTCAGTAACTAAATAGCAAAGGGCAATATATTATGTATTGCTTTCGTAACGAGTGACGTAATGTGATTGTGAGCTAACGAACGAGTAGAATGTCCGCAGTCATTAGTTGTGGTCACCTAATTAGCGGATGAAGAGGTGCCACATAGTAGGTATATACGTGACCGAATTATGTGAAATTAAATTATTACCTAGTAATATTTATTAAATACAAATTTTGCGTACAGCGTTTTATGGTTAACCATTTAGATGTTAATTAATTATGATATTATTGCATATAACTTTTATAAATTAATTTGGTTTTTTTTTTCGGGAGAAGGGATACAAAAATGAAAATTTTCGAAAATGATAATATGATATTACACATTTAAACTAGGATTAAGGTGACAAGCGTTATAAATTGAAGACTATTTTAATGTTTATTTGATTAGGGTATCGAAACAACAGTGTCGCGATTGACACCTTATGCCGAATACGACATAAGGGTTCGTGCACACAATGCAGCTGGCGACGGACCTCTTTCACCACCTCAAGCCTGCAGGACTGATGAGGATGGTGAGTTATCTAAAACTAACTTATTATAAACCTATAAAAAAGGAATGCTCTTGCGTAGCATATAATGTATGTACTATACCGTTATTAAAATTATAATCGTGTTTTATATTTTACTTACTTTTAATAATAGGGTATATTCACGATTACTTTGGCGTATTACTATGGCGTCACATACGTTTTAAAATACGAGTGAAATTTAATTTCAATATGGAGGCGAATTAAATTTATTTAATTATGATACAGGTATGTTTTTGTTGCAATCAAGATTACCAAAAGAAGATTTCGTTCATTTTGAAGTTTTATTATTAATGATTTAAATTTTTTACTTAGTACCGAGCAGCCCGAGCGGGATCAAGTTGATAGCACTCAGCGAACGCTCGCTGCGAGCCTCGTGGCTGCCTCCCGTCGAGCCCAATGGAAGACTTACACACTACAGCCTGTATTTGAAAGATTTGTCTGGGTAAGCATTTATTATATAAATTTCATGCTAGCATGCACAAATTGTAAAATTTGTGTATACTAGCCGCGCTCTACGTTTTAATTCGTTCAGCACATCATTTTAAAGGTCTAAGCATAAATATGAACAAACAAATTCAACGACTTAATACGTATTTGTACAAGTAAATGTAATAAAGTTTTGTTAAAACATGTTTTGCTAAACAGTAACAATGGCTTTATAGCTGAGTAATAAATATGAGTGTGTTTCTTATTAGTATATATGAATAGTGTAATATCAGATGGGCTCCGCCAACTTCGGACTCCGTGCCCAAGTATGTGTGTATCAATTGTATGTAAATGTATCGCAACAGATCTCAAGAAGCGAATGTATCGCGCGTGAACGCGTGCTCTGAGAGCGAGGGCAGCACCGTGGAGTGTAGCAAGACGCTACGCGGGCTGCGCGCGGGCCGCACGTACGAGGCGTGGGTGCGCGCCGCCACCGCCGCCGGCGACGGGCCCGCCTCTGCCGTAGTGGCTTGCCAGACTGCTGCACTAGGTGACCGAAAGATATTGTAGTTTATATGCCCTTATTCCCAGGTTTTCAATTACAGCATTAGAGCGCATTTGCGGCATAATGCTTAACGTTGAATGGTCCAACTATATCTTTCTTTATTCATTTATCGAGCACTCTCAAAAGTACTGAGTAGTGCTTTTGCTTGATCCGTGCAATTACATGTACAGCGACAGAAAATTAACAAATGTTTTTCTTTAATTTGACATTGATCGAAATGTCGCAGTTTGCTCTGTAATTGAAAAACGCTGTCAATTCTAATTTATAGCTCGTTTTACTCATAGGATTTATATTAGTGGATGAAACCCAGTAATAGATTTGAACGTTTATACTGATTTAAATAAAATCACACTGCTCATAGTTTTGGTAGTCTGAGTTATACTATATCCGCCTTAAGAAGCTGTGCACTCACCTTTGTCAAAATTATGTGATGTAACTATGTCTGAAATTATATATAATTAGATATATATAGATTCCAGCAGAAACTATATATATATATATAGTTTCTGCTGGAATCTCTAAATCAAATTTAAAATATTTTTTATATATTTTTGTTGTGTATAGCTCCTGCCCGTATATCATCATTCGGTGGTGTAGCGGTGGGTTCGGCTGGAGGCTCCTTATCTCTACGCTGCGTGGTTGGCGGAGTACCGCCGCCCTCTAAACGCTGGCTCCGTGGCGGTAACCCGCTACACATACGATCTCCTTTCCACTTAGACGGCGATGCTTTAATGATAAGAAGTAAGCATTTTCTGAAATTGCGTACGGATACTTACATATCTAATAATAAAATATTAGTCTAGTTTCTTTTTTTTCAGTACAAAACATACACAAGATTAAAACTCCTTCAAAATGTTCCAGGAAAATATATTATGAAAATGTTGATATTGCTCCTAAGTAATTAAATATAAAGTAATTGTAATTATTTACTTTTGTTGTATAACCGTGCGAAGTCGAGGGATCCTGCTAGTTGGCAAATAGCACGACGGTTAGCGTAGTGTATTGTCCTAGGTTTGGAGCTATCGCACGCGGACAACTACACGTGCGTGGCGGAGAACCCGCACGGGTCGGACTCGGTGACGTGGCGCGTGGTGGTGCTGCGGCCGCCGGCGCCGCCCGCGCTGGCGCTGCTGGAGGCGCGCGCCCGCGACCTGCAGCTCGA